>CAUYRT010021603.1:0-65474 GCA_963574885.1 Lepilemur ruficaudatus | reverse complement strand
TGCAAAGAAATCTGTGAAGATCAGATATGAGCAGTGGGATGCAGCTAGCTGGGATACAGTGCTCCTACACACTGAATTGCTGGGTATCCTCTTGCAAGAAGCATGTATCATTCTGTAAATCAAAGTAACCAGGAAAGTTAGATGTCTCTATGATTTAGCTGACATGTGTCAGGTAGGAGACAGGTCCAGTGGTTTTGTTTTATTTTTTTGGTTTTTTTTTTTCATTATTTTACTAGAAAAAGAAAGAAGACATTTTGGAGGTTTAATTGAAGTTCTTAGAATAAAAAAAGAATAGCTATTAAAGAAAGAGAAAGAATGCCTCATTAGTTCACTACAATATACCCTGGCCCCAAAGACAGCTACTCGGAAATCTTATACATTTTACATGTATTTTACCTCAATTTTTATAATATCTCAAATGTACCAGCAGCCAAGTTGCTTTTTATTATTTGTACTCCTTCTTTTCCACTTAAAAATTATTTTGTTTTAGAATGTTCAATTCTAGAGCAAAGGCATTATTTAATTATCTAATGCCATATAGCTATATAAAAAAAACTCAGGGATTTGTGGTCTATTTGCGAGTATATATGGTATAATGCCCTGGTTTTCCAACTGTGTCTACAGACCCTCAGAATATACATAGATATGTATAAAGATTCACGTGGAGGTGAGAGATGGGTCTTGAGAAGGCAGCCTCCTCATTCTTGCACCAAACAGAGAACCACAGCTTTTATCTATTTCATATATAGGTGTCTGTGAAATATTTTACTTGAAAAAAGTATTTTCAAACTAAAAATATATCTGAAAACCATTGAAATCTTGCAAAGAATACAGGCTATAGACTAAGTTGCCTAAGACTTCTATTGAAACCCTACCACTTAATAATGATATTTAAATACCTGAAAAGTTCTCTTAATTTATGAAATCTTTATTTTACTAATCTATAAAATGAAAATATTACCACTGATTTTACAGAGAATTTACTAAGAATTAAGTAGAAGGGAACTAACATTTATAGACACTGTATTAATAACCAGACTCTGGAAAACTTCTCAACAAATGCTGTATTCCTTTCTGCTCTTCCCACTACCCCGTGTACACTAATTGTATGATACTCAAACTGCAGTACGCTGTTGATCCAGACCGGCATTTCTTTACATTATCAAGTGTTCTGCCTTACAAATGCATTGAAGATAAAGGTGATATAGCATACTTTGTGAGAGCTTCCACATTTCCAAGAAGACTTCATTGCTGATCCCTTGCCATTCATTGTCTTATTTGAACACTTGCACTTTGAAACACTGGGGAACGATCCCTCCATTTCATCCTGCAGCTGTCAATCTCTGTACTCCACAGCATGACCCTATATATACTTCATTACTCTCCATTTTTTTCCAATACCCACAACTTTGAAAAGTGGTCAGCTCTGGCTTTCTATTAGTCACCATGATACTGAGACAAAAACAAACCAGCAAACAAACATATTTAGCTAATCCTTCAAAGGATACAAAATTACAGTTACATAGGATAAATAACTCTAGAGGTCTAATATATAGCATGAGGATTGTAGTCAATAATATTGCATAATGAAAATTTGCTAAGAGATTTTAGGGGCTCTTAGTGCGCACACGTGCACACACACACACACAAAAGGTAACTGTGGGAGGCGATGGATATGTTAATTTGCTTGACTGTAGTGATCATTTCACTATATATGTATATTACAAAATATCCTGTTATATGCCTTAGATGTATACAATAAAAATTAGCTGACCTCATCTTTATTGGTAAACAGTCAAATCTCCAAATCAAACATCATATAAAATCTCCTGAAGAATAAAATATTGTGAGTGAGGAGAATGGGTGGATGGATAGATAGACAGATATTTCTGTCAAAATGTAGTTATAACATTTCAAATGTAAAATAAAACTGATTTATAGATAGGAATCAATAATGCTTGAATTAAAGCAGCCGTATTTAGTGTTAGATCAGTTTAGCTTCTCAAGAAGCACATCATAAAGAAAGTAATTTCAGAAGGCAATCATTGCTGCCATTTATTAAGAACTCTTTACATGGTAAGCCTTAGTAGCTAGTTTTCTGATTTGATCAATCTTTAGTAAAACAATTATTCAAGAAAAGGCTAAGGAAAATATATATTTAATGATAAGCCATGTGTTTATTATGTGCCCATTCTCTAGTATATATTCAAAACTTTGATAAAACAAATAAATAATTAAAAAACTATTTCTGAATCCTGTGAATTTCTATGCCTACAAAAGCACCTTCATTAACTTTTATTTTATTATTATGCTTTTGCTTCAATATAAGCAAAATGCCATTGGAAGAACATTCCTAGATGTTTCCTATAGCAATTATCAGATAGTCTTCATTATAAGGTTAGTTATTCAACATACGTAAGTCCCCAGGTTAAACACACTACTTACAAATTTGAATTTAGAAGATGTTTTTGAACCTTCTTTTAAAACTAGTGTGCATTAGTCTATGTCTACCAATAACAGCTGACTATGAAATCTTTATTTTTCTATATTCACCGAATCTGGCAAAAATTATAGAAATGTATTTTATGTTCACTCACTCATAAATTACCCAATATTAAATATATTCATTTCTCCCCATATCCATAGTACAATTTCTTGAGCTTCTTTTCCATATAATTAAAATATGCATGCCCTTTCATGTACATTGTCTCAGAACCATTTAAAAATGACTACATAGCAATAACAAAAAACATCCATCCTTCAAAATCAAATAGAAACAAACAAAAATATTATCCAGTTAGCAGGAAAAAAGGTATCAAAGGCAAGACCTTCTTCTTGATACTGATGATATATATAGCCTTACAAGAGTGAATCCTATTTTGGTGATATTAATCAACTCTGCATTGACTATTACAGCAACTTTGGGTTCCTCAAGGATAGGTGATATTTATCTATTAGGCTGTTCCTTAGTGGCTTTGTGCTCCAATTTAATTTTCCTCATGTACTTGTTATGGATTTAGAAGTGTACTAGTGTCAGAAGTAAAAGAGAGAAGCAAAGAAACCCTGGAGAATTCAATAGATCATCATTCATTTTCTTTCCTTTCTCTCATTTCAGGCTGCTCTCTTGGGTGTTCATTTTGGATGGGCTTCTCAGCCCACAGTGACACTCAGTGGTGGTTGAGCAGACAACAGCAGAGGATTCAGGGAACAGAACCTCAAACAATGCTCATCTGCTGTGTCAGAATCCTAGGCATATGATTTGAATTAATCAATATGCAATTGTCTTTTCAAGGAAAGCACTCTCAGTTTATAATAAGTATAACTCTTTGAATGCTAGGTCATCATCACAATTGCTTTCATTGGGCATTTTGCCAGAGAAGAGAAGTGGTCTGGTTATTGAAAACGTATAAAAGATAAACATCTTTCATCAGAATATTCCATCCTCTATAAATTCAGGGAAAAAAATGCACAAGCACATTCACTCTCTGCTACTTTCAATCTTGCGAGCTGCAGTAGCAGTTACATGTGGCTATTACATACTTGAAAAGTGACTAGTGAGACTGAGAAGATGAATTTTTAATTTAACTTAATGTAAATTAATTAAATTTGAATGTAAAGACTGACACTCGGTTCATTATTGGAAAAGTTTTAAGTGTACTTGAAACAGTTTGGACATATGAATCTACTTTCTCAATCATAAATTTTATGAATTGAACGTGCAGATCAAGTATTCACAGTGAAAATTTAGGATATAATATGAGGTGTACTGTAAGGTATAAAACACTGGATTTCAAAGATTTAATAAGAACAAAGTATATAAAATATCTTAACATTGGATAATAACTTAATATTTAAATGATTTTTATATATAATGAGTTAAAATATATTAATTCCTCCTGTTTCCTTTTATCTTGGTTAATGTAGCAGCTAAAACTATTGTACATATCTCTGACATGATATTTCTCCCATCCAAGTACTAACCAGTCCCAACCCTGCTTAGCTTCTAAGATCAGATGAGATTGGGCACGTTCACGGTGGTATGGCCATAGACAATATATTTCTATTAGGCAGGATTGCTCTAGATGGTGCATTATCTACGCCCTTCTCCCAAATCTACTTTAAGGAAGAAACAGAACTTTAGAGTTCTTGTATCCCTGGTTTTTTCTAAGGTCGAAAATGAAAATAAGAGAGTAATAAACATAGATCATGTAGCAGGTAGAGTTCTGTGTATTCTTGTTTTGAAAAAGGCATCCTCACTAACTGATAAATTCTTTACATAATCAATTTAATAGATATTTATTAAGTACTTACTCTTTGCCTGGATAAGTATTTGGAAATGGAAGAGAAAAGGCTCATATCTTATGAATCTTATAAACTAATGGTGCAGACAAATACTGAACATGAAGACAAACACATGCATGAGGATGAATTGGATGACTACCATGCAAGAAATAGACTGGGTTCAATGACAGAGAGTAATAGGGCTAGAGGAAGATCTCCTTGGGTTAACCAAGGAGGTATTCTCTGAGGCTATCATTTTTAACCTGAGGTTTAACCAAATGAGTAGAAGCTCTCAAAGAACCAAAGAGTTCAGTGCAGAAGTTGAACACATACGAATAACTCAAGGTGGAAAAGAGCTTAATGTGTCTAAGAAATTAGAGAGAGGTAGTGTTGTACATGTACAGAAATGAGGCTGGTGAAGTTCACAGGATCTAGAAATTTTGATGGTTTGCAGACTAGGGAAACGGATTTAGACTTTATTCAGAGCATAAAATAAAGCCATGGTGATATTTTTAACCGTATGAAAAATATTATAATTTTATAACTTGAGCTGCTGTGTGGAGACTAGATTAGTAAAGGGAAACACTACAAGAAAGGAAATCCAGAAAGAACGTGTATTAGCTGTCCAGATGAGTCATGATAGTGTTTTGGAATCAGGGAGGGAATCTTTTATAATTCATCTTATACAGACAGCGCCCAGCTCAGACCTGACACATAGTAGATGGTAAATAAATACTGAGTTTAAAAAATGACAAAGATTTTCTCCCATCTTTAAAAACCTTCTATATCTCCCTGTCAGAGAGACAAGAAAAAGTCCAAACTCCTTAGAATGGCATTTGAGAGGCAGTAAAGTATGACTCCAAGTTATTATATATTTTCAACCAAAATTTTTCCCACTATTTTTGATATTCACTGGGATTATTGCATCACCGTGCCTCTTTCTGTAGCCAACCGAAAATTGTTTTTAGTTTAAATACCAGAGCAAGTGTAAGCACCAACCACCTGCCAGCAAGAACAAAAGCCGTTGTAAGTAAAGTTCGTGTTTTCATTTTGTCCTCTAGCTCTGACAAAATGTGTGCTACATCACAGGCTCTTGCTTAATATATGTTGACTAGGAAGCAGCTCCTAAGACAAGAGGGTGAACTAAGACAATGTAAAATGACCATTGTAACTTTGCTTTTCCTTAGTGTTCTCACTTTCTCCTTGATGAAATTCCAATAGTCATCACTTTATAGTCCTCTGTCAAGGAGACAGAAGGCTGCACAGTGGGGGCAAGTTAAGCTTTGCTTTTGTATACTCTTGAAAGGTCAGAGTCCTTTGTACCCTTCTAGAAGCAGCAACCAAGGTCAATGAATAAAACCTCCTTTGGCACATCTTCCCATGAGCATGGGAAGTTAGAATACAGTTTTGATTTGTTGATTTGATTGCTATGTCCCTTTGCTTTAACTTAATTGGTCAGAGGAACTAGGTAAATAAAGATCAATTCTAAAAAAGTAGAGTCAGATGAAATGTGAAGAAACATATTTGTTTTCAAAATGGAATTAAGACCTATTTAGACCACAATTGTATATTTGTTGGAGCTCTGTTGGAAAATTTATTTCAATATAACATACCTGTGAGATAAGTGCTTTTTTTTTTTCAAAATAAACAATGAATTGGATGGATATTCAATAAAATGTTGGATCAAGACAAGTTTCTTAAAATTAATTTGACAATGCAGATAGTAAGGATTAGAAGATAGGTGATGGCCAACTGGTGAATAGTCAGTCAGCATTTGCAGTTAAATGGCTACATATGTACTTTTTTCTTATGACACTTTCTTTCAAGTCAATATTATCCCATAAGAGCATTACGCTGACTGGAATGCATTTTGGTTTTTTAAAAAAAGTTATCTTAAAATCAATTTGCAATTCAAATTTTCAACTTCTTGCAAAATTGCAATGTATCTATCCAGAACAGACAACTCGTCAGGACACATAAATATAGTGTGATTCCAATAATGAAAAATGAGCTTTGCCACAGCCAATAATTAACATGGGAATGCCAATCTCATTCAAAAACCTTTCTGAACATATGGGTAATTATTGAAGAACGATGACAGTAATGCATCAGCAAGCAAAGCTGATTGTCTCTATTTTAAAGATGAGCTGTTTCTTACAGGATTGTACTTTGTTGCTTAATGATACCATACAAATATTTAGGTTGGTGCAAAAGTAATTGCAGTTTTGGACCATGAATTTTAAATCATTAAACTGGGCTCAAACAAATGTTTATTAATCAAAATAGGAATTATTACAATCAACACAGTTTTGCCAATTGAAAATAAGTTTGTTTATTCCTATAGCGTAAAAATTTGTGCTTCAGGATTCTATGATCTTGGAAAGCATTTTCTGCGTTCTGCTGGTTGTGAAAGTGTTTTCCCTACAAAAAGTTGTCGAGATGCTTGAAGAAGCGGTAGTTGGTTGGTGAGCGATCAGGTGAATATGGCGGATGAGGCAAACCTTCGTAGCCCAATTCCTTTAACTTTTGAAGCATTGGTTGTGTGATGTACGGTCGGAGTTGTTGTGGAGAAAAATTGGGCCCTTTCTGTTGACCGGTGCCAGCTGTAGGCATTGCAGTTTTCAGTGGCTCTCCTAGATTTGCTAGGCATATTTCTCAGATGTAATGGTTTGCCAGGATTCAGAAAGTTGTAGTGGATCAGACCCGCAGCAGAATACCAAACTGTGACCATGACCATTTTTTGGTGCAAGTTTGGTTTGGGAAGTGCTTTGAAGCTTCTTGGTCCAACTACTGAGCTGGTCATCACTGGTTGTCATATAAAATCCACTTTTTGTCTCATGTCTCAATCTGATTGAGAAATGTTCATTGTTGCGAACAAGAAGAGAAGACACTTCAAAACAATGATTTTTTTGATTTTTTTGATTTTCGGTCAGCTCATGAAGCACCCTCTTATTGAGCTTTTTCACCCTTCCAATTTGCTTCAAATGCCGACGGATCATAGAATAGTTTATGTTGAGTTCTTTGGCAACTTCTCATTTGTTTGTTAGAGGATCAGCTTCTATGATTGCTCTCAATTGGTCATTGTCAACTTCCAATTGCCGGCCACTGTGCTTCTCATCTTCAAGGCTCTCAATTTCTTTGCAAAACTTCTTGAACCACCACTGTACTTTATGTTTGTTAGCAGTTCCTGGGCCGAATGTGTTGTTGATGTTGTGAGTTGTCTTCGCTGCTTTACGACCCATTTTGAACTTGAATAAAAAAATCACTTGAATATACTTTTTGTCTAACATCATTTCCATAATCTAGAATAAATATAAAATAAAGTAATAAAGCATTAGCAAAAAAAATCATAAAGCATAAATGTGTATTAAAATGATGTATAACATAACCACACATATTTAAGAATGAATTCCAATATCAATGGGCACATTTCAAGAATGAAAAAACCACAATTACTTTTGCACCAACCTAATATAATAACCAGGAGTCCTAAAGTCCTAGTTCAGATAGTGGTTAAGGTACACACTGAACAGAACTAAGATGGAATATGTCTCTATAAACAAAACATCACAACATTACTCTACGTGGAATGGAACTGTGTGGAAGAGAGAGAACTTCATTTCATCCTGATCCTGTATGCCTGAGGCCATCCCTTGGCTAAGGAACAAAATCTCCCCATGATTAACATGCCGTACTTATGCTCAATGCTCTGCATTCTTTCTTAATCTCCCAACCACTGCTTGCCAAAATCGTTTTCATGCTAGGGCCTCACTGATTTTCAAGACCTCAGTGAGAATCTGTTTGCCGACTCTAACTCTCATCAGTCCCTGGTCCCCATTCCTGCCCCCTTAACTGTAAGGGCAACTACGCTCTAAATTACATAATTTACCAACTTGCTATGAAACATTTTGTGTTTAATATCACATTATGCGTGTTCATTTTAACTCATCATATAAATTCTAGTCTTTTTTTAAAAAAAATCAATTTACTTATTGTCATTACCAATCCCTATACATTACATTTCTCAGTTTCAAAAGAAATGGGTATGAATCCTACTAGCTGTATGACCTAGGGCAAGTAAAAACTTATCTGTACCTAAAATATTTGTTTCCTCATATTTAAAACAGAGATAAGAATGCCTATCAGTGGGACTCTTGTATTTAGTGCATAGCACTTATGAATGAGTGCACTTGGCACAGTTCTGTTACTGAATAGATACGTCTCTTTTGTTCTTTTTCATTACCTAGAACTGTGCTGAGGCTATTGTAGAAACTCAATAATGAGCTGACTTTACACTTTGTCTTCCTAATCCTTGCACTGACATTCTTCTTTTTGTATTTTCTTTCAGCTTCAGGGCTGATAAAGGTACATTTCTAGACTGGTATTAAAAGGGTAAAAGAGCTTTACGTGAAACAGCTGAAACGTTTCGGTGTCAAAATGCCCCCAAATACAGAACAACAGTGTAGATCTGTGTGTTCACTCCGGCAAGAAAGGGAGAGGGAGGATCTGAAGGAAATTGAACTGATAAAGCTTCCCAGCCTGATCCACTGTATTTTCCTAACCTCTTCAGAATATGAGAAAAGAACATGCTGCTTTTCCTTTTGCGGTAACTTTCCCCAGTGATGATAAAATTGGTGAGAGCAGTTTAGGCGGTAGGGATGACACTGCATAACAGAAGAAAAAACAAAAGTCAATATGATCATCAGGGAAATGCAAATCAAAACCATAGTGAGTTATCATTTATCTCCAGTGAGAATGGCTTTTATCAAAAAGTCCCAAAACAATAAATGCTGGCATGGGTGTGGAGAGATAGGAACACTCGTACACTGCTGGTAGGACTGCAAACTAGTACAAGCTCTGTGGAAAGTAACATGGAGATACCTCAAAGAGCTACAAGTAGAACTACCATTTGATCCAGGAATCCCATTACTGGGCATCTACCCAAAGGAACAAAAGACATTCTATAAAAAAGACATCTGCACTAGAATGTTTATAACAGCACAATTTACTATTGCAAAGATGCAGAAACAACCCAAGTGCCCATCAATACATGAGTGGATTAATAAAATGTGGTATATGTATACCATGGAGTTTTACTCAGCCACAACGAACAATGGTGATCTAGCACCTCTTGTATTATCCTGGATAGAGCTGGAGCCCATTGTACTAAGTATCACAAGAATGGAAAAACAAGTACCACATGTATTCACCATCAAATTGGTGTTAACTGATCAACAATTATGTGCACATTTAGTAATAACATTCATCCAGTGTTGGGCAGGTGGGGGGGGAGGAGGGGATGGGTATATTCACACCTAATGGGTGTGGTGCACACTACCTCGGGATGGGCACACTTGAAGCTCTGACTTGGGTGGGGCAAAGGCAATGTATGTAACCTCAACATTTGTACCCCCATAATATGCTGACATAAAAAAAGGCAATATGCATTATTTCCAGTTTTTTTATTGCTATTTTCGATATCAAACAATGAAAGCCTCCTCCAGGGATTACATAACACTGCAATTTACCTACACATGCCCCAATCTCTTTTGGACATGATGCTCCTTGGGGGTGTGCTGTAAAACAGACTGAGGCTTGTTTGCTGTCATGTCTGAAACACTGAGCACATGCGCTGGTACAGAGATATTGTTCAGTACATGTTTGTTGGATGATGCTCTTTTATCTGCTAAAGGGGATGATAGCTAATCTTGCTCATGCCATATTTTCCTGCTTCATCTCTTACATGTATAGGAGACAATTGAAAGATCAAAGTAGTTAGAAGGACCTAAGTTCAAATGAAGGTTGACATTGACTAGCTGAGTGACCATGAGCAATGTACTTAATCAAAATGAATATTGTAGCTATGGATTGAATTGTGTGCTCCAAAATTCACATAATTAAGCCCTAACTCCTAATGTGAAGGTATTTAGAGATGAGACCTTTAGGAGGTATTTAGGTTTAGATTAGGTCACTAGGCGAGAGGCACCCATGATGGGATTAGTGCCCTTAGAAGAGACAACAGACCTCTCTCTCTCTCTCTCTCTCTCTCTCTCTCTCTCTCTCCCCCCCCAACCCCCCCGACTCCTACAACCATCATCAGCCATCTGCAAGATAGAGAGCCCTCACTGGCAAAATGGATTGGCTGTCACCTTGATCTTGGACTTCCCAGCCTCCAGAACTGTGAGGAATAAATTCCTGCTGTTTAAGCCACCCAATCTATGGCATTTTGTTATGGCAGCCTAACCTGATTAATACATTTGTCACCTTCAGTATTAACATTATACATGTCAGTAATTCTCTCCTTTGCAGAATTAGGCAGTCACTTCTCTGATACATACTTTAAATGACCAATTGTATTAGGGATGTTAGCTTGTGTTTCTCTTTAACTCTTTGGTATTTATTTAATAGTTGGCTGCCCCACAGACACCACAAATCTAATATATATATATATAATTGTATTATTTTACAACTCACAGTTTATCAATGAAAGTTTCCACTACCAACACAGTGGTTCAAGCTAAAAACCTGAGAGTCATATTAAATTCACTCAGCTAAATGTTGCTATACCTTTTTGCCTCTACTTACTTAGTAGTCAGCTCAACCTACGTTTCCATTTCAATTTACATTGTTCTGTATTGTGACTCTCATCATTCCTCCTCTGGACTTCTCATGGTCTACAAACCCTTCCTATTTTAACTAACAAAATCTTTCAAAAATGCTATCCAGATATGAATATCATTCCACTTCAATTTTGTATGATTCTTTAATATAATGATAATATTAATATTTATTGAGAATTGACAATGTGTCAGACACGTTGAAAAAGAGAAAGAATACAAAAAATTGGAATAGGTACTAAGCCCCTGAAGCACTAGTAAATATTACATGACTCAGAAACTGTAAAATACTTGGTTGTGACTTAGGCATAATGGCTCAACATAGGTTGGGAATGATAAAAACTGAATGTGAACAGGTGAATGGGGGTAGATCATGAAGAGTTTTAAATGCTAAGAAGTATTGGATGTTTTTATTATTTTATTTACGTATTTTTATATTTACTGGATGTAAAGAGTGTCGTCTTAACCATCAAAGAATCCTGCATTCCTATGAAACTTGTCACACAGTTGTGTCTAAAGAGAAAGCAAATGCCTTAAAAGAAAAAGAAAAAAATTTCAGAAGCAGAGAGATTTATTGATTACCTGCTCATTCAATCATATTGATTTTAGTATCAACTACTGTTAGTATCAATCCCTATTTCTGTACTAAATAATTCAGTCACTTTTCCTCCAAAGTGGGCCCATGAAATAACGGTCATGTTGAGAGTAACAGGTACATATTAATGGATTGAATAGTCAGTATGATGCTGGACACTATTATGGTGGAGGGCTCAGACTCAGGGAAAGATTGTATGGATCCCTTCCAAGCAGTGGGCTAAGGCTCTGAAATATAAAACTCTCTTGATAAAATCAGTACTGAAAACAATAAAATATTTATTTTCTGCTAGGTCAAGAGAATAGTAATAAATAGTCTTGGTAAACTTACATATGTTTACTGATTTACTTCTTATATATCTTAAAATCCATCTCTGTCTTTCTTTCCTTCCTTTCTGACTTTCTGCATCCTTCCTTCCTTCCTTGTTTTTTCTTTCTTTTATTTCCATCATTAGAATCCAATCCAAACCACCATCATATTAAATATGTTCTTTTCTCTGAAAAGAGCATTATTTTCACAGCTTAAAATCCTACAAGCAGCTTCCTACTAATGTAAAATAACAACCAGATTTTCAGCATTGACCTCCAAACCCTCCTCACCTCTGGCCTGTGCCCTTCTGCAGCCTCACTGCGCCTACACTGCACCTGCCTCCTTGCCCTCCCCACCCCTGCCACCCCACTTCCCTGTGCCTACTTTCTCCTGTCCTCAGAGCCTGGCAAGGATTATTCTCTCTGTGGAGATGACTCACTATCCTCTAAATTTATTCCCATATATCTCTCAGTCTCAATATCAGTTTCCAGTAAGTCTAATAAGTATAATTATTACTCTAATGCATCAATACTTTCATCTAATTTTTTTCTTCTGGTATTATTAAAAGTTTTAAACTTTTTATTAAAGTATAAAACAATCACAAAAATGTGTTCAGCTTTAATTCTTCCTACAAAGTGTCCTTTATTTGATTTTCAAGGCAATTAATTATGGTTTTGATTAAGTATCATCTGATCTGTGATTTGGACTTTGCTGAATCTGTGAAGGACACAAACAAATCATAAAAAGAATTGCTTCTTGCCTTTATGGAAATTGCACTTTGGTGACATCTACACTATAGAACAATTAGAAATAGGACAGGCAAGAAATGACGCATTCTTCCATTCAACTAGTATTTATCGAATCCTTACTGTTGGCAAAACATGGTCCAAAGAAGACAGATTCAGTTCCTGCTCTCATTGAGCTCAACTAAGTGACTAATGTATAAAACATATGACGGTGAGTATTCTGTTTGTTATGGAAGTTCATGAGAACAAATAGTAACACTAGTTTTATCAGGGTAGGTTAAGGGTTTTCTAAAGTTCTCTAAAGGAAGGGAACATTTTCTAAAGGAAATGATGGTGAAACTAAAGCCTGAGAGTTAAAGAAGAGTTAGCCAACACAGATAAAGGATGAAACTTCTTTCAGCCAGAGGTCAAAGCATCTGAAAAGGCCTAGGGGAAAGAAAGAGCTAGTTGCATTTGCTATTTGCACTGGGGGAACTGAGCGTATTTCCATGTGGATGGAGCATCAGTGAGTTGGAGAGAGTGCCTATCTGGTGACTGAATTATAATAGAAAGAGGAAGCCAGGAAAGCCTGTTCTTACAAACACGTTTATATCTACAGTCCAATATTAATATTACCTTGTCTCTCAAGATGCTTCTTTATTTTTTTTTCAAATTAAGTTATAAATCTATATGAAAACTTCAAGTCAGACATTATGAATACTAAGATGCAAAACTCAGGCACAAGAACCATAGAAGCTGCTTGGACTGGTCCCCAGGGATCATGTGCAATTATCTAAAGTGAGAGGTAGAATGGGAAGATATTGACAAAGCAGCAATTATTGAACCCAGGAGGAACCAGGCAGGCTGTGACTATGGCATCAATAAAGCTTGTGCCCAGGGAAAGATTTAATATGTGCAAATAACAGTCTTAATATAAAGGGGTTTCCTTTAATTGTGCACCAAACAGAAAACTTCTAATCAAATGGAACATTATCATCTACAAACCCTTCTTTGCACATCAGCCGCATGCTCCAGATTTGCTCTATTATCTCTGTAGTATGTTCACAGAGGACAGGAAGCTGCTGCCACACACATAAATACAGAATAGGTATTGAGACCAGTGGCTCTAACCACTCTGATAGGTGTTGTTCATGTAGGAAATGACTGACCCTTGCTGCAGGTGCAGTGCAGGCACCGGGGGCGTGGAGTTGATTGAGAGATACAGCCTTCTCTAACAGAGCTTGCACTCAGGAGAGAGATAAACAATGAGTGAGTGAACGGATGAATAAGGTAACTTCAAGTAGTAATACAAGAAGGAATACAAGGAAGACAGGGAGTTACACCGGCTCTTTACCAAGATAAAAGTCAGGGAATGTTCTCTTGAAAAAAGATATTTGACCTGAAACCTGACAAAATAGAAAGAAACAGACCAGGAGGAAGAACCCGATTGTATGTTGAACATTAAGAGCAAACAGTCTGAGGTAGGAATGAGCCTTTGGCTTGTTGCGATAAGAAAAAGAGGGCTGGTGTCAAGGCAGGGTAAAGAGCAAGAGAGGGGTGTAGTAGGAATTACATTCACAAAAGCAAGCAGGTGCAAAATAATTTAGGTTGTTATGTGTCATGTTAACAAGTTTGGATTCTATTCTAAGGTGAACAGTGACTTGATTTACATTTGTTATAAGATGATTCTAGTAGTGTCATAAAGGCTTTTGTTAGAGAAAGGCAAGCGTAGAAGCACAGAGACCAGTTAGAAGGCAATTGCAGTAATCCAGCCTACACATGCTCATGGCTCAACATAGGTTGGTAGCAGTGGAAACAGAGAATTGGTCAAACCTAAGATATATTTTGGAGGTAGAGCTGACAAGACATTATGAAGGATTGGTTGGAGAAAAAAAGAGAGGAATCAAGGAATATCCTTTACTTACTAGCTTCAGCAAATTGTAGACGATGATGTTAATTATCTTAGAGAGAGAAGGCCCCCATTGTACCGGACGTGAAGGCAATTACTAGGTGATGTTGAACCCGCTGTCACGTTATACCCAGAATTAATTGTGGGGGGAAATGGCTCACCATTTGAAAGGAGATAGTGAGAAGTAATGTGGGATATAATACAAGGATAGATGGGTATTTTGAATGAAACTCTTCCAGTTTCTTTATCTACTTAACTGGCAGCTACTGTCCCCAGCAGCCACCAGAGGCCAGTGCTCAGGTTAGCATCAGCAGGCGATCCACCTGCACAGGTCCCTTCAGGGCTGCTGACCTCACAGTAAGGGGCCAGACTGCTGGCAAGGCTTTAGTGACACAATCAAAATGTGAAAGAAAGTTTAAGAGTTTTTAGTATTTACAGATGCTGGAGGTTATACTGCACAGTGAAGCCACACACTTGGAGGTCAGAGAGCACAGGCGGAGAGAAAGAAAGAGAAGGGACCCACAGGCTGACACATTTACTAGGTTCAGGACACTATTTCCCAAAGGAAACTTTAATTGGTGAGTTTAAGGCAAGCAGGCACGCGTTCTGGAAGGTCATGCTGTGACTGAGAGGTGGTCACTTTAACTTCACAGCCTAATATATGAATGGTCCTTTTAAAGGAATCTGTGACAAAGTCGAGAGCCCAGCTTGCCAGGCAGGAGAGATGACTTTATATTTTACCTCTGGCCACCAGCTAGAACCATTAGCCTAGGGTATCTTATTGGAAGCTCTGTCAAAGGTGACTGAGCCCTGCTTCCGGTATGAGAAAGTTAAACGTATATTTAAAAATGGATGCCAAGGTAGCATAAAATTATAAGCACTCATTAGAATGGGAAATATCTTCCACCTCATGGGCTGATTCCATCAGACTGAAAGTGGCTGTCTAGAACACCATGGTAAAAAAGACTCTGGAGCTCTAAATGGCATATCTGGAAATAATGCTGAGACTTAGCAAAGCCAACAGTAGGAATAAGGAGGAAAAGTTTGGTAAACCTGCTGGGTATCTATGAAAGTGAAATGGAAAGCAGTGTCAATATTGTATTTACAGTCCAGCAGGGCATGAATTAAAACCCCCTGCTAAGTTTTTTAATTTCCATGGACTTCTCTCTTGTAGTCTCTGAAATGGGGATATTAATTAAAATGTCACATATGTGAAGGGAAGACTGAATGTAATAAAATATATCAAGCTCCTGGCATTTAAGATAATAAATATTAACACCCTCCCTCATTAAGAGAAAATTACACACACACACACACACACACACACACACACACACACAATCCTTTAGTGTATCAGAGGATTAGATTCATCTCAAACACATTAAAAACAAATGTATCTACTGTATTTTCTTTGCCATTTCTAGAGCCCTAAGATTGCTTATCATTTTGGAGGAGAGGAATTCGATTATGGTTGTGTTTTCCAGTTAGAGAATTTCAACCTCATTATGTGTCACACTCTACCCCCTCCCAAGTGATCTCAACCCTGAAATAAATTAAAATATTTTAATGAGGATGATGATGATAAAAAAAATAGTAGCCTTCAAAATAAATAGAAAGAAATAGGCAGGCCTCTGGAAGGAGGGACGGAGCTCTCAGGTAGGGACTGAGGATCGCCAGTATCCACACAACACTTTTACAAGAAAGATCCTCCACTAGTGTAATATAGCTTGCTTGCTTTCTTTCTTTCTTTCTTTCTTTCTTTCTTTCTTTCTTTCTTGTTTAGGTTGGAAGTGAGGTGGCGGATGCAGAATATTAGCACAATTGCAGGACTCATCACAGAGTCGATAAATGCTTTCATATTGAGCCTAAATCAGGTTTGAGTTCCTTAAAGTCAGATCATGCCTCTCTCTCATCTGCTCAAATCCCTTCAGAAACTTGCTGCCACTGTCAGAGAAAAGACTGACATCCCTGTGTTGTGTCCTATAAGGTCCTCGATGCACTTCTTCCTTTCATCACCCACCTTATGTCATCCCGCCGCCGTCTTGCTGCAACCATGCTGCGCTGGTTGATTTTCCTTAACACGCGGAGAATGGCCCCAGCCTCTTCAGGCCCTATGTGCCTTCTCTCCCGTCCCTCTGCCTGAAATGGTCTCCCTCCAGCTGTCCTCAAGGCACAATCCTCACTTTCTTCAGTCCTGGATTTAAAAGGCCCCTTCTCGGTGGTATCCTGTCCACTGTTTAAAAATGTCAGCACTTCCATAATATGTCATTCTATTTTTTCTTGTTATGGCAAGATATGATGTTCTCGTTAGCATTCATAGTTATCTAAAATAATATATAGTACTTATTTACCTATTTACTCTTTTAGAATGTTAAGGTCCACAAAATAATTGACTTTTGTATGTTTTCTTCACTGCTATACCTTCAGATTCTAGAATAGTGTCTGGCATACAGTAGGTGCTCCATAAATATTTATTGAATGAATAGGCCACTGAAAGCCTTATGCATAGGTTCTCTACATTTAACACATTCAGTCACTATGGCTAAAAATACAGCTTGATGACCCATCCTCTTATCTAATTGAATGTTCTGGTTGCCTGAGTAGATTATTTCTGTATATTCCATCTTATTTGTTGAAAACAATTCCAAAACACTTTAGTTATTTATTTATCTCATCTAAAAAGATCTGATAATTATAGTTGGATTTCTTATTAATAAATATTTAGAAATGTCTGGGGAAACTCTAGTGACATCTAGAAAAATAAACATTTATTTATTGAGACTACTTTGTATTGACCTCCGATTAAAAGTGGATATATAAATGAACCTTCTGGTTAGGATTCCTATTGCATATTCATGCTGACATTTCATTACAAATTACAGGGAAGAAAACAGAAAATACCATTCATTAATTTAGATGTAAAATATTGAATGCTTGCCATGTGCCCACTACTCTGCATTGTCCTTTCACGTGAGATATCTTAATTTATTTACGACCTCACAAGAGATTTTAAAGAGAGATTAATCAGTGTGAACAATAGCATGAGTTCCTTCTTATGATAAAATTATAACACACACTTCCATTTTTTTCAACACAACATACCATGAGAGAAAAATTGCTGTCAAAACTGTGATAAACACAAACATGATTTTATATGGGCTCAGTTACGTAACTTGTGAAAGATAACTTACCCACAATTGCTTGATATAAAAATAGAAAAATATTTGATGAGAATGAACACTGAGAATAAAGAAGCACTGTGAGCATTAATGTCATGGGAAGGAGTACTGTGGGCATGGTAGGTAGTGGACCCTCTCTGGCTATTGCAGCATGTGGCATCACAGACCGAAAACATGCCCATTTCACAAAAGAAAAAGCTAAGAACCAGAGAAGTTAAAAGATTTGCCAATTGCCACAGAGTTAGTAAGTAGAAGTATTGAAAGTAGAACTGAATCTCTGGGTCTCAAAGCTGCCATTCCTTCCACTCCACCCCAGCCACTTCTATGCAGGCCCATGTATTCCTACTCCCATGCAAACTTAATTTTGTGGTTCAGCGCCAGCATGGAAGAGCAAGCAAAATTGAAACCGATGAATTCTGATTGTATGCCCAGATTCTGGAATATGATAACAGATCAATAACTACATGTTTATTTCCTTTATCCATGGGACGCATAAGATGCAAACCCAAAATTTCATAATTTCCATCTCAACATGGAACCTCTGCCCAGTTTGGACAGACTGTGACTAACCGGCATAGTACAAATTGAAGTCTGTCTATGCTATCTTTCACACGAAAGTGCTGATTAAATAATCTTCACTCTTGCCTTACAGGCCCAAACAAATATGACAAATTGTTACTTTTATTAAAAACAAAATGAAGGGGCAGTGGTTAGGCATTTTTGAAATAAGCACAAAGAGAGAAAAAATAGAAATTGTCTGAGTTCGGGCTTGCAATTATTCTCCAAGTGCTTATGAAATACAGAATAAAGGATGAAAAAATGATGAGTTTCATACACAGAGCAAAGTATTTTAAAGCGATTTGTATTCTTTTGTCTCTTTGAACTACATTCAAATAAGAGAAACCACAGTTACATAAGCTTGAAAAAAATGAATCAAATAAATTCTGTGCACTGAATATTTTTTGCTTTTCTTCTATACCACTGATATGGGACCAAGTAAATAATTCTAGATTGGGTGTCAGAATACTCGGCCTCTAGTTTTGGCTCATCAGTTAATAATTATTTTGAACTTGGGCAAATCTCTTCACCTCTTGCCATCACCTTTTACTGAATCTTTTGATACAAAATTAGAATGGAGATAGAATTTAAGTACAATGTGTAAGTACACCATTGAGGGTTGCCTTCTATCTACGTGGAGAAAAGATTGTGGTGTCTTGGTGAAGGGTGTGAGCTCTGGAATCAGATTGTGTAGATTTGAATATGACCTCCATTATTTACGGCTTATGAGAACTTGGCAATTGTTACTTAATCCAATATGGCTTCCATTTCTCCTTTGTAAAATGATGATGATGCTAATAGTATGTACCTTAAAGTGATTTTTATAAATGGGATAATTCATGTAAAGAGATAGTGTAGTATCTAAATTAAAAGAAAGTGTTTCAAAAAAAAAAAGAAAGTGTTCAATAGATATTTTCTTCTGTTTATTATTATATTATTATTAATATTGTTATTTCCATTACTGAAATTAAATAAGTTGAGGTTCTTTTTGAAGTTATGCTACTTGCTAGCTTTGTAACTTTGACCCTGTAATGAAACTGAGCTCTCTATCTTCATCTCTTTACTATAAGGAGTAGTTAATGCCAACTGTGCCAGTTGCTAGGTGAGTCAGCCCTCCTATATGATTAAGTTTGTAGCATACATGATATGATAAATCACTGAAGGTTGATGTGATCACTTTTGCCCCAGCCTCCTATGATTCCAATTTTCTCATATAATTACCCCAGGATGCAAGGCTTGTTTCAATTGAGGATCAATTCCAAGGCATCTAGATGGCACTATTCCTTATTAAGCTTTAACACCGCTAGCTAAAACTTTGTGCAACAGAAGCAGTATGATTAAAGAGACACAAATGTCCCCTCCCTTCCCGCCACATGTATCAGTGAAATTGTCAATGACAAAGAGAGGGAAATCCAGGGAAACCAGCCTCAGAGGTTAGCAAAGAAGGGGATGTCACCTATCAGCTGAAGATGAGTACATTTGCCAAGGAAGTAACTGCAGAACGCCCTGAAAATCAGGATAGTAGTATGGTTGGCAGTGCACTCCAGAGCTATCTTTCTCTGAAAACTTCTGTTTTAGAGAAGCTCAATGTTTTCAAGTGAAACGTGTCTGCTCCATTTCAACTCTTTTAAATTAATCCTCCAGGGGTGAGAAAGCAGATGCTGAGCCCAGATAAAAAGTCCAAAGCTCATCTTTAGGATGGCCCCATAGGCTAAGTCTGTCTAATTCCAATGCCTGTGTTCCTAATCAGTATGCTCTGGCTTTCTTCTGCAAGCTCTAACTTCAAGAACCCCCACCCCAACCCAACTTCCCTGCATAAGAGTATCATCTGGTCGAGCTGTCTGGGGAACAGAGGTCCCCTCTGACCTCCAGAACTCCAGTACATTTCCCACTCAGGGTTCACTTAGTCCTCTTACCAAAGGAGAGGTGGGGTCTCAAGCAGACTTTTAAACCATATACAATTGCATTTTTCAGGAAAACTTCCAATTAAAGAAGTACACACTCTATATAAGGTTATTCTATATATGTCAAATATTATACTTTCCAAGATTGATCTCTTGCTTACTAGCTCATTTAGTTTTCTAAAAACAATAGTATAGGGACTAGTTGATAAACTAAGTCCAGAAATCCTCATTTCTTTACTCTCAGCTTGATTAATAATATTTATGACACTTTTTAAGAAATATGCAGACATGTTAAAATATGTTTCTGCAAATGCAACCATAAAATATGAAAATATATTATTTAAAATTGTGTACCTTATGTATATATGTTTATTAACATTATGATTTGCATCTGTGCCTTTCTCTCATGTCATCTGGACTCATTGTCTTGCCTCTCCTTAAACTTCATTCTTGTTACTTCTACCCAAAATCTTTGCCATGAATATAATAATAATATAAACTTTTATATTTTTCAAAATAAGCCATGATATTTTGTACCTCAGTTCCTTTGGACACACTGATTTTCATTCAAAATACACATTCTTCCCAACCCAGAAATAGTGTCTGTCTCTTTCTTTCTCCTTTTTTAAATTTTTTCCTCTTTCCCCTTCCCCCAGGGAAATTTGATCATCACATTCATTTTTGCTTTTCACTTTCACTTTTTTACCTTGTACTTAATTCTGTTGAAATATTTACCACAATATTTTATTTTGTAATTATATACTTATAAGTCTATCTCTACCTAACTGGGGGTTGTCTAAAGTTCATTTTACCTGTACATTAGTTCTTTGTCTGCATTTCTTTGGAGTTTTTTTTAAGTACATGTCTATCCCATAGAGAGTACTTAATAATTATTGGTTGAAGGAATAAATGACTGTACGCTACAAGATTGGATGTGAAAGATGCTGCTTTCCTAACAAATAACGGCAAACCAATAGGAAAGGAACAGCTGTATTGGCCAATCCCATCATATTTCGTATAATCATTTTATGAACAGCTAACGTCAATCTCAGCAAATTTCTTCCCATGCTTATGTGCAAATTATCTCCTATGAAGTGTGGTAGTTGGATGGTCACATATTTGCAGTCATGCTCTCCTGGTTCTAATTTTATCACATTCTCTGTTCCCATTTCCACAAATTATAGTATGTTCTTTTCCTATGGGAATAGATACATTTTGACTGAGACATGAATCCAGTTTCATCAATTTGCTTGGGGAAGCCAGTTGGATAGAGTTACATTGCCTGTGAGACTAGGATGCTGATCCATGACATTTATGTCATGATGAATTTTACTGTTTGGGTAGCTTCTGGTGCTCCATTGACGTCTAGTTATTAGAAAATAAAGAAAAATAAAAACCTAGGATGAGTCATCATGTGCTAAAGGCCTAAAACTGTGGCCTGGCATTTTAGGACACTTGTGTGTTCAGCAAATAGCTGGGTAGTGAAGGCATATGCTGGCTGATTCTTGCATTGGATAGCATGCAAGAATTTATATTTTCTTTAAATTGGCAATTTATATTTTCTGTAAATTGGCAATTTATATTTTCTTTAAATCGGCAATTCTGACCCCCATATTCCTGAGTTTGCCCTTCTGACTTCATATAACAATTTTGCTATTCTGAATAATTCGGCTCCTTGGGTTTGAATGAACACTGTCTTCACTACTGTTCCTACTTCATCCCCCTCAACCCCTCCAACTCATTTTTCTAAATGATGCTAGACTGATCTTTTCAATATACAAATCAATCATGTCAGACTTTGTATAAAAACTTGGATTAAAGCACACGATTATAACTTTTCCTTCAAGGCCTTTGTGGTAAGGCCTGCACCCAATTCTCTGGCCTCATCTTACTCTATTCTTCCCCAGTGCTCCTGTTGCTGTAGTCACATTGGCTTCTTTCTGTCCCTCACGCTTGCTAAGCTCCCTACAACCACAGGATCTTTGAATGTAACATTTCCTTTGCCTGAAATGTCAGTCTCTCACTTCTTTGCATAATTCTTGACCACAAAAACCTCCTGCAGTCATCTACTGCATACTGCTCCTTGGTAGTATTTATCACATTTGCAACTTGGCATGTGTTTGTGGAAATTTCTCATTGATCTTATTCTCTTCAACTAGATTTATAAATCTTTAAAGGCACGAAATGTATGTCTTTTAGTCACCACAGGATGTGCAACATCTAGCTCATGTTCAATACATATTTAAGACATATTTAATAAATGGACATATAAAAATGCAAAGAATGCCCTCCCATCATAGAAGTGATGGCTCTTTTTCAGTAATAAGTTGGAAAAAACAACATATAGCAACTAAACTCCATGAGGCTGCAAAGTGTTGCTTTGGGAACTTTCTGGAACCTTGGTATCCTTGCTCAGGCAAAATAATAATAAAGATAATAAAAATAAAATCAACAGCAATGACAAAATGACAGCATCATAAACAAAAGGGAGTTAGCAGTGGTAACATAATTCTGGCTGCAGTGTGAGAGCCCACTAGTTGATTTCACAGAGCATTCCAAATCCATGCACCATCTTCCACGCTCCGTTGTATTCCACTTTACAGAGAAAGAACTGAGTCTCAGGAAAGTAACTCAGTTACTGACTTACTGTCAGAACCCAGACCTATTTGACTATGAAATCTCTCCTTATTCTAAGACTCTTCTTCAATATTCCATCCATAAGAACATTTCTAAGCTGGATTTATATATTAAAAGGTATGTAGTTTTCATATAGTTTTTTTAAAAAGCATCTGTAATGTTATGCCGTGTATTTTTCGATGAGTCTTTTTTCTTTCAATATATTGCATGCTGCTTGTAGGCAGGGGAGGGGATGTATTGTTAGGCACTTATTTTTATAATTTTGGTATAGTACATCACTGCTGATACAATGATGCTTGATAAATGTTTGTGAAAGAGAAATTTAAATGTTTTGGCATCTCTTCTCATAAACATGGGTGACATCAGTTCAAGTAGAACATGTTTTTATCCTCATTTATGATCATTGAAAATGTAGAAGATTTCAGTTCACGTGCTTCCTAAATGCACTTTTTTCTTGCCAAATATCTACAAAGCTTGAAGATGAAAAAGTCCAGCTCAGTAATATTAATTAATGGGTATTTAATTAAATTACTCTATTACAGGCAATCATGATAAATGTTAAAATCCTAAAATAGATTAATTACTGAGTGATTATTCATATTATATAATTTCATTTACAAATTTTAGAGTCATTTGGTATTTTAAAAATATTGTTCAATTTGCAAAATAAGTCTCTGAAGAACTTTCATTTTTTAAAACAGGAGCATTTAGCAAATGGACAAAAATTCTCATTAGTTGTTGAGACTGAAAATCTCAGTACTCTGAGATGCCTTAGTTCATCTTTGCTGTCTTATCTGTTTCTCAGAAAGCATTCAAAACACTCAGAGTGTGTGTGTATATGTGTGTGTGCGCATATGCTTATGATGGAGAGGGAAGGAGAGGAGATGGACCATTTAAGTCCTACCCGTGTTGCCACCACAGCTTTCCAAATATTTCGCATTGTAACTGAAAGTCTGATTTAACAAAGACTTAGCTCCTCAACCTCACTGAGCACAGTAGAGTTTGGCTTCACAGTGATATACCATAGCAAAGTAGATGAATATGACATTTGTAGCCTTAATTTCCTCTCAGGTGTTGGCTCTGATACTTACAGCGTTAATGAACATTTTTGGAAAATACTTCCTTTCCATTCAAGACTGTGTTTCCTCATCTATAAAAGTGGGTTAATAATAGAATCTACGTCCTAAGATTGTAAGGGACATTCAGTGAAGCAATGGCTGTGGAAAGTGCCTTGTGAATTATGAAACATAACATAAATTTATATTTTCAAGTTAGGAAAGAGAGAAGAAAATTGCTAGGGTTTCTCCAGTTATTTGACTACTGAATATTTTTGGGTCGCATTGAAAAGCTAGAAAGTGAAGATGACTGTGGATGTCAGTCTTATCGGCCTGAGCCCATGGTTCTGCCTCTTGCAGGCAAGGGCTCTTGAAAAGTTACTTCATCTTTATAATTTTCGATCTTATCATCTGCAAAATGGGAATAAAATTCTCCTTAGAGCGTCCTTGTGAGAATACAATAATAAAGTAAGGGTAAAGTTTCTGGCACAATGGATATTTTTTGCTCCATGGTCACAATTCATAACTGTTTAAGCCCTGTAGAAAACGTAATGAATTGATGATTAATTTTTAAAAAAAGAAAATAAATTCAAAATCAAAAGGTAAAAATTTAAAAAGAAAGAAAAGGAAACTTAATCTTAAAGATGGTGAACACTATCTTTATAGTTTGTGTAAGAATAAATTGGACTTGAATTTAATGTGTTTCCATGACAATCCAACATTTCTTTCCCCTTCGATGAGGACATTAAACAAAAAGTACATGAAAACACAGAGCACATACCGGCTTTCCTCTGGGGGAATTTGTGGACTAGTCTTGTCTTTTGTGTAGATGAAGGGCTGAGGGAGATAATTGGCTGACGCATTTCATATTTTCAAGATGAGGAAAAACTAGCTTGTTTCTCACTTTGGAAGGAAAATGTCAAGCAAATAAATGGAAATGTGGCTCTGCACCATGTGTGATTGGGGATGATTCATTGCCTCAAAGCATTCTGAGTTCAGGACCAGGGTTTTGTAATTTTCTTCCCCAAACTACATTTAAACAAGTGTGCTTTTAAAGATAACGATAATAAAATCTTATGTTTCTGGTCATAAACTGTTTATAGCAAGAACTGTAGAGGAAGACTTGGTTTTTCTGATTCCTTTCTCTGACATATTCCCTCTTAAAACCACCCAGATTTCCCCCTTAAGATGACCCAGGGTAGTCTCTGACCCCTGCTCACAGCCATGGACCTACTTACAGGCTGACTTGACTGCCCTTCCACAAGCCCAAGATATATTCATCGTGTATTGACGTTATGCTGAATTCTATGTCCTACATCGGAAAGTTAATTTTTTAGGGCATGCACTAAGCTCATTTGTATCTCTATATTCCCAGAACCCAGCAAATAACCAGGAACAGGAGCTCAGAATTTGCTAGATGAATGAATCTATTGCTATACTTATGCTATGCCCTTCTTGGACATGTGGCTTCATCATTATCAGAGGCAAATTGTCAGAGAAAGCAACAGGCAAGCAATATTGAGGATTATAATAAAGATTTAAATAAATCTCCTTTGAATACCTTTATCTTTAGAAAACTTGGAGTTCCTTCTCAACCCATTGGTGGAATGGTTGTTAAACACTAAAATTGCAATAATTAAGATGATGTTCTTTTCAATCAGACTAATTTGAATTTGCATCCTAGCTTCTATTCACTAAGCCAAGGGGTACAGTAAGGTAAACAACCTTGAGACAGGAAGATGATGGCTTTTTATTAAGTCATTAGAAGATAGAAAAACTTAAACTCACAGGATATTTTGAGAATGCTATCAGCCCTTCATATCCATAGGTTCTCCCTCTGTGGATTCAACCAATCATGGATTGAAAATATTTGGGTAAAAAAAAGTATGGTTGTGTTTGTATTAAACATGCCGGGGCTTTCAAAATGTCATTATTCCTTAAATAAGACAGTCTAACAACCATTACATACAGAGTATTTACATTGTATTAGGTGTTATAAGAAATATAAATATGATTTAAAGTATATGGGAGGATGTGCACATCTTTTTACAAAAGAGACTTGAGCATCTGTGGATTTGGGTATTGGCAGTAAGTCCTGGAGCCAATCCTCCAGGGATATTGAAGGATGGCTGTATTATGAAAGAATATATGCCAAATTCAGTCCAGTTCCTTGTGGACAATATATTTTATTTCTGCTATGTCCTTACTCCCATTCTAGCCAACAATTTTTGCTTTGTGTTTATTCTATATTCTACACTAGAATCTGCATGACAGTTTAAGACATCAAAATCAGGACTCATTTATGCACTGACTCCACAGAAACTTCTAAAAGAATCAAAGGCTCTGCTCATAGAAAGAAACAGAACCCCTGGTCTCAACATTAGGGCCAAGTGTTAGAGAATATTTGTCTATAGTATTTCTCTCTCTCTCTCTCTCTCTCTCTCTCTCTCTCTTTCTCTCTCTCTCTCTCATGGTTCCCAAGGTTTTGAAGGCATAGATACCTGAGTTCACGACTGGACTTTGCCATTTACTACTGCTCATTCTTTGGCAAGTTTTTCAAACTCCCTAACCCTAAGTTTCTTCACCTCTAACTTGAGGTTAATGAATTTTTCTTGTGGGGTAGTAGTAAAATTTAAATTAGAATTAAGCTCTGTGAGTCCAGGAATTATAGGCATACCTTGTTTTATTTCACTTTTCTTTTCTGCACTTCACAGATAACTGAAATTGAAGGTCCGTGGCAACCTTGCATAGAGTTAAGACTATTGACACCATTTTTCTAACACCTTGGTGCTCATTTGGTGTTTCTGTGTCACATTTTGGCAATTCTAAAAACATTTCAAACTTTTTCATTATTATCATATCTGTTATGGTGATCTGCAGTCAGTGATCTTTGATGTTACTATTGTAATCGTTTGGAGGCACCACAAACCATACTCCTACAAGACAGTGCACTTAATGGATAAATGTTGTGTGTGTTCTGACTTCTCCACTCAATGGCCACTCCCCTGTCTCTCTCCCTCTCCTTGGGCCTTCCTATTCCCTGAGACACAACAATATTGAAATAGGCCAATTAAAAATCCTACAGTAGCCTCTACCTGTTCAAGTGAAAGGGAGAGCTGTATGTCTCTCACTTTAAGTCAAAAGGTATAAATGATTAAGCTTAGTGAGGATGGCATGCTGAAAACCAATATAGGGTCAAACTAGGACTCTTGCAGCAAACAACCATACAGCCAAGTTGTGAATGCAAACAAAACAAAACAAAAAACAAACAAATGAAAACTTCTCGAGGGAAATTAAAAGTACTACTCCCGTAAACACATGAACAATAGGAAAGCTAAGCAGCCTTACTGATGATATGGAGAAAGTTTTAGTGGTCTGGATAGAATAAACCAGCCACAACATTGCCATATTCTATTTTGTAGTGTAGCTAAACTCCTTATGCACATGTGTATTAAGTCAATCTCTATTTTACCTCTCTACCAAAGACTATCACTGAATTGCTACTATACTTTGAACAGAGTTCTATTCTTAGTCTACACAATATCGTAAGTGTGTACTTGCTCATTTTGCTTACTCTGCATTACTTAATTAGTCAAACAGATGAGAAGTTATTAATCCCAGTACTCCTCTAGCCTTTCCCATTAAATAGATGGGCTGAAGTTTTCCTAGGAGTCTAAAACCTTCTTCCAGACAAAGTTTGTGTATAGTTCATTTCTAGAAATTTCAAAAATTAAAAACTACAGCCAGTCTCTATGATATAACCTGCTAATTGTGCTGCAGCAACTGTTATTATTTTCTTTCACAGGAATACAAAATTAATTTTTGGCAGGGCTATTGGCCTGCCAGAGTAAAACTACTTTTCCTGGCCTCCATTATGAAGTAAGACCATGTGATTGAGTTCTGTCCAGTCGGTTAGCCAAATTGTTCTTTTGTACATTCCAGGAAAATTTTTAAAAGACATTTCGACATATTCTCCAATTCCTTATTCTTCTCGCCTTCCCTAATAGCATTGTCTAGAATATGAATGTGATGGCTAGAGACCCAGCTATTGTTTCAGTCCATGAGACCGTCCCATGGTGGAATAGTGAGTTAGATAGAACTGTGGTTCTTTTCTAGGGCAGAGCTACTGAATCATTCTGGACTGCATATACAAGTGTTTTACCTTGTAAAGAGAAATGAGTGATTTCCCTGTTTGTTCAAGCCGCTTTTATTCTCCTAACTCACAAGCAAGCTTATAGTGTGTGCAAAATTTATCTATTGAATTAAATTATCTTAAAAGTTGATTATTTTCTGTACCTCTTTAGTGATTCACTTTTAGCCTGGGAATGTTTAGGGTTAGAATGGATTTGGTTTGCAAATAGTCCTTTAGGAGAATATAGCCTGGGAAACATAGCCTAAGAAAAAATCAAAACCTTGAAATTAATAAAAATAAAATGCTATATTTGATACTCTGCCATCAATAGTATGCCATGAAGATAGAAGTTAAAAAAATGAACTCATTTTATACTTTGTCCCTAAAGAGCACACAAACTACTGGGGACAAAGATATAGCCAACAGACAGAAAATCATCAGTGAGATATTACCAGTCTGTGGATAATATAGACTAAATATACTGGGCTTAAGAAAGGAAAACAATATTTGGATCCTTTTAATTAAGGCAAAGCTTTTGTGGAAGGAATTTTGGACAAAGAACATGCAAGATTCATCATGGAAATTGTCGATGTGTAGTAAGTATGTGGCACCCTGTCTTTTCTTTACCCACGGAAATGGTTTTTAATAGAACATGGTGTTCTTTAACATAGAGTCAAAATTATTTTTATTGTAGCACTCAGATATATGACTAATCATTTGAATATTCTATGTAAAAC
Source organism: Lepilemur ruficaudatus (assembly GCA_963574885.1). Lineage (NCBI taxonomy): Eukaryota > Metazoa > Chordata > Mammalia > Primates > Lepilemuridae > Lepilemur > Lepilemur ruficaudatus. The sequence continues at coordinate 36,836 of CAUYRT010021603.1, read as the reverse complement.
CTATTTACCATCTCTGCTGTATTCTAGAGTAGTAAAATTATGAGCAAAGCAAACAAAGTTCTAGAGAAGAGTACACAGAATTCAGGGATAGAAATAAAGAAGGCATATTTAAAGACTATGGCTAGACGTGAGTAGTGAATATAATCTAAAGAACTAAGTGATAACACTGACTCTGGGGATTGGGGGTTGTTTGTCCTTGGAATCTGTGAAGCAGTCCTGGCAAACCTTTACTTCGCCAAGACCATGAACAAGAAGACCACGAACCCTCTCCTCGTCTTGGACTAATGATTTTTAATAATCTTCTATTGATCCCCAATGAACGTGATGCTTGTAATCTAGATGTGAAAATGCATATAGTATCTCTAATAAATTATAATCAGAACTATAATGAAATATGTTCAAAACAGTGGGAATAAAGGAAAGAGAACCACTGACTCTACTTGAGTGGCAAGTAGAGGAGTCAAAACCTGGTGATTGGGTCTTGAGACAAAAGTTGTTCACAAAACAAGAAGGCATTCTAGGAAGGGGAAACGATATGAGAAAAGATAAACACTCTTAAAAGTGTTTGGTATGTTTAGATATCAGGAAGTGACTCTGCTAACCAGAGAATAGGCCATGTGCAATAAGATGAAGAAAGAGAATTAGAAAAGATGCTAGTGGTTTTTTATTCCAAACACTCTGAACATAGAATTAGGCTTTTCAATCTATAGCTGACCAGGCTGTGCTTTGGGAATTTTAGGGATAAAACACCCCACCTTGCTACTCAGTGGGGCAGCCTGTGTCATTTTTCAATATTTCAAATCACATATAATACTAATAATTATTATTAATACTAAAATGTGTGCTAGATAATCCTGGTTTATAGCTCTACTTCTGCTAAGTGCTGTGTTCTTTTCCGGCTGCTTAACATCTTAGAACCTATTATGTCTACTGTTAAATAAAAAGAGGTTATATAATTATTTTGAACCTACAGTGCTATATTCAGGTTAAATAATATGATATGTGCAAAGATCCCAGTACGTAGTAGGTTATTCATAATTGTTGTTTTCTCCTTGTCCATGTTTCTTCAAGTCCCTTTGTAAGATCTCTTGATCTTCCGCTGCTATTATCTATTACTGCCTTATCTTCTTTTAAATTCACCACACAGTCTAATTCCAATACAAAGCTGATAATATGCAAATAGGTTTTCTTTGAGTTTCTGCATGGGGTTGTGAGAAGTTTAAATAAAGCCATCTTATCATAGCCACTGCTCTCCAGACAATTAACCTCTGGCACCTCTGGCTCAGCTGGTGGCCATGCTTTTGGGTAATTATTTTACTCATTGGCACTGCCTTTAATAGCTTGTTACATGCTACAAGGAGAATCTATCTCAATAAATTTAAATGAAATACTTTATGAGAAGGCCAATAAACAGCAGCATGCTGATTCAAAATGTTAATTAATATATTATTGACTCACTCAGCAAGAATTTGGCTTTTTGTACTAGAGATACTATCTATCTGAATTCTGCTTGGAATCCTAAGCATTTAATTAATTTCCTACATTTGCTATAGAAATAATACAGGATTAAAGCATTCACTTTATATGGTTAAAAATGAAAGAGCACTGATTTGCAATATTAAGGTTCTTTTTTTTATTTTCTGCCACACTTTGTAAACTTGTGCTATAGTGTAGGTGGTGATAGAAAAATCATATCTGATAATTATTAAAGTAGAGCTTGTATTTCTGGTAAAAACCAATTTATCTTTCAAGATACAACTTAAACTCAGTCTTTGTTATAAAACATTCCCTAAACTCTCTGCAGCTCCTGGCAGGTGGAAGCCCACATTCAGCCTTCTTGGTTACTGCCACCCCCCCATCCATTCATATCTTTTGTGCAGTACCTGTAATGTTGTATTTTTGTTTTGTTTATATATTTTGGTTTACATGTTTGTCACCTACTAATATACTAATCCATAGGGAAAGTACAAGTTTTAATTCATATCTTTATTTCTAACACCTACAATAATTCTGAGGAAAAAAAGCATCTATATTTCATATAAACTTTGCATTTTTATACTTTCAATGCCTGCCCCATTATGAAATATTGCTCAAGAATAGGGTTACCAGATTAAATATAAATAAGATAGTCTAACTTGAATGTCAGATAAACAAAGAATAATTGTTTAGTATAAGGATGTACCAAATATTACATTCAAATTTAACTGAATATCCTATATTTTTATTTGCCAAGTTTGTTAATCCTATTTAGAGGCAGAGAGAATCTATATAATTCAAGTGAGGAAAAACTTATAAATAAAATAACCCTTAGTTACATATTTAACTAACTTTAACCAAAGAGAAATCTCCATATTCCAGACATTTCCTAGATCCCTCGGCAATTGAAGGAAATGCTAAAGATACCTTTGCTTCGCCCGGAATAATCTATGCTGAAGTACCCCTCAGGAGGAACTGCACGTATGTAGCATTTAGAGCAATTCTCTAATGTAGCTGATGTAACATGATGTCAATACTCTTGTTCCAAATTTGAGCGAATAGGCAAGAATTAAGGTACAAACTGGGGTGTATTTCTCAGGCTCTTTCACAAATCTAAATTGCTAGCTTCTTTATGTTCTACCATCAGCTTTCCCTCTCTCCTTCTGTGTATCCTTTGCTAAAATTATCACTGCTAATAGCAATGGAATTGTTTACAAATATTTGGACAACTGTATAAGACACTTTAAAATTAATTTTATAATAACCGTGTGGTTAGTATTAATAATATTTCATATACTCAAGTGGATTATATCACCTTTTCAGTTTGGCATTTACTTTTTAGTATTTTTAGAGATGGTTACCTGACCTTTCCCAAATTCATTTGTGAAAAGGAACTGATCACTTTAGTAGTCAGAAACTTCCATTTTGGGGATGAATAATTGTTAAAACGTTTTCTCATTACTATTAAGCAGAATGCTGCCTTCTTGCAACTTTTATGCAGTATATCTAATTATGATTTTTAGAGCTACCAAGTGTGATTAGATGTTTCTCCCCATCTGGGATCACTTCAGATAGCTCCAGACATTTATTTTCTGTACACGTGCATCCTAAAATATACTTCCGTACAGCCCCAAGAGGGCTCTTCAACTCTTTGCAATATAGCAGGAGTTAGAGACACTTTTCCATCTGTGTGCCCTTAAGATTATTGGCTCCATGAAGAACAGACCCTATATTGGCATCATTTTATCTCATGTATCTAGCAGAATACCTGACATATTATAAAGGCTCAATAAGTATTTGTAACATAAATGAACAAATTTCTGGCTCTCTTGGCTTAAGTTCATAAAAGTGAAGAGAAAAGTCCATGAGCTTTATGAATGACATGATCAGTCTTAAATATAATTCATTCATTTACTTGTGAATTTAACAAATATTTTTTTAGAGCTTAAACTACATTCCAGGACAGATTCTGTGTCCTGCTGAATATAATGGTGAATAAGAGAGGCAAGGCTCCTGCCTTGAAGAGATAATGCCTACCATTACTTGGGCACTATGGTTTTCTTAATGCAGTCAAAATTTATGGTTGCCTTTTAAGTGTACTTAAGTCAACTTAGAAGTCAACCAAATCCATAACCATTTTTCATGCTATTTCTATTAATCCAGAACTCCACATTCCTCACCGAACTAATTTTCTCTAATTTGTTTTTTAGTTGTTTTTTTTTTTTTAACAATAGTAATTGACTTTGCTTTGCTTTTACGCCTGTAGAATATATTTTGTTGGCAATTTGTCTCAAATCTCAGTCCATAAAATTATTTTGAGGATTTGAACATTTTAGCCTTAATCTTTCTATTACTTATTAGCAAATATCATCTTTGTCCTCTATGTCCTTCTACCAAGCTTAAGAAGAACCAAAACTAAAGGAAAAACAAAATAAAATAAAACATAATATGTCTTCTATGTCTTTTCTCTGCTCTTCCCATATTCTTTCTGTTCATCAGAAGCTTCAATGGTCAAAAACTCCTTTTGTGTCTCTCTGGCTTTTCTTTACACTATAGCATCATGTTACACCTCAAAGTTTATGCCAGACAAATGTGAATTCAAATTCAGACTCAGACTCTCCCTAGGCATGTGACATTGAGGTTGTGTAGCCTCTGCAAGTCTCTCTCTCTATATGTGTGTGTGTGTGTGTGTGTGTGTGTGTGTGTGTGTGTGTGTGTAGAACAGAGGAAATTAATTACCATTGACAAAGATTTATATTAAGATTCAATAAGCTATAGTATAATATATAGTCCCTGTCAAAGCGTCTAGTGTATAGTAGGCTTTATGTATCTGTCAGGACATTTCATCTTCCTGATTCTTTCTCTGTCACACCTCTCCACAACCATCTGTGTTATAAGTCATTATCAAATAGAATTAACTCATGGTGTGGTGTATTATTCAAGTACATCTTCTCCTGAGTCCCTCTCCCTGATACTCTTCCATCCTCGCTGAAGATTTCTGATTTCGAGGACATTAGAGGTAAAAGTTAATCATGTGTGACTGTATCTGGAACAGAGCCTTTCAGGAAATTTCAATGTATCCCTGTTTGTTCATGGTATACGACGGTTTGGATTTGTGCAGAATTTGGATTGAGATATAGTCTTGCCATTTATTAGCTATGCATGTCAGGCAAGCGACTAAATCTCTCTTAGTTTTAGTTTTTCCATGTTAAAAAAAGACTTGATAATATCAACCTTGCATGATAGTTATAATGGTTAAACTAGGTGCAATGTGCAAAATGTTTGACAGGTTTCTTGACCAACCTAAGTGCCTCATAAATGTCAATTTCCTCTCTACTCCTATACTACCCACTCATTTTAATGTTTTTCTTCATGCAGGACAAAGTTTATGTTTCCTCACTCTCTTCAAATAACACCTTGAATTCCAGTAACAGTCGTTGTCCCCATCTCATGATTTTGTACTTTCACCTGCTCTTCTTTGTCACCTTCCCTCCATCTATTCCTTAGCTTTTGCAGTAGACTGTTTTTTATTTTTCTTTAGTTGTTCCATACCCATGAATATTCCCCAAAAGATAATAAACAGACCCTATGGTAAATGCAGAATGCCCACACCCAACAGTCCTTGCTTCCCCTTCAGAGTGCAGTTACTCAGGGGAAGTGGCTGCCCACCCAGGGGCTACATTACCTGGCACTTCCTATATCTATGTGAGGCCACGTGATTAGTTCTAGATAATAATATGTGACTTAAATTGAGGCACATCACTTCTAGCCAAAGCAGATAAGACACAAGTTTGCTTTTGCTGTGATCTCTTTCCTTGTCTCCTGACTGAATAGAGAGGCCCCCTGGTATCTACAAGAGAATGGGACCAGGAAAACACCTGGGTCTCTGAGTGCCACCTGCCTAGGAACAGTGCATCAGACTGTGACATGAATGAAAATAAACTTATATTGTTTCAAACCACTAAAGTTTTCTGTTCATGAAGCTAGAATTACTTTCATTAATGCTGATTCCATTCCCTTTTCATATTATAGACACATGGTAGATGCCCCAGAGGCATTGTCAGACTTGTCATCTTGTTTTAGAACATGTGGTTTTCTCAATCCAACACAGCCATAATTTAATAACTGGAAGATAATCTAACAACTACTTCATGTTTTCCTCCTGCTGTGAACTTACCTGTCTAAAGTGCCTGGACAATTTTCAACAAATATGCTTTGTGTGTTCTTGTCCCAGCTACAACATTAGTTTCTTTCCAAGTCTTTTTCCAAATCTCACACGTCAACATAGAACTTTGTTGATCATGGCCTGTGTCTGTGGCACAGTGTCAAAATAAATCAGCTGGATGAGTAAAAGGAGTTTCAAAATGTGATCCAAACATACACTCATTCCGGAGCAACCCTTCCCTGCCGAGCAGCTGCAATACAAAGGAAGAAGCCTAAGACTTCACGTCGGAATACCAGAGTTCTAATCCTAAATCTTTCACTTTCAACCTCTGGGACCTGACACTAGTCACTAAACTTCTGAGGCTTGGATTTTTAATGTATAAATTTGGAATATCAATACCTATGACGATTATTGAAACAATTAAGTAGGATAATTGCTCCATGAATCCTACTAAACAATCATTTTCCAATGCATCTTAACCCTTGTTTCTTTATATGGTTATTGAGGAATAAAATGAGAGTACTTATATACAAGTGCTTAGAATAACAGGCACATGGAACCTAAGCTAATTCTTATTCCTTTTCTCTTTGTATCAAAAAACAGCATAGAATTTTGGACTTTATTCAACACATATCTGGAAGCTTGCAGATAACATGTTTAGAAACCAAACGATCAAGCACAGAACTATTTCCTAAAATCTAGCCCCAGACTAAACATCAAAATGTATTGTAAAACTTAATATGAACTACTTTTTCCAATAACTATTATATTATCAGAATAGATACTACTATGTCAAAAATTTTTTAGATATAATTAATGTTTAGGAAAATTCCATAATTAATTAAGGCAGTGGGCTAAAATTATTTTAATACATGAGATTGGGAAGAAGGAGAATGAAGTAATCACAGTCTTTTAATGCTAAAGAACTAAAAAATAGTAATTTTATGTCTAGATCCCATATAGAAACTTAAGTTGTGTCAAACAATTATACACAGCTGATTTGCTTGTTATCTATGCTACCCAATATGCTGAAAAATATTTAGAAGAAGCTGTCATGACTAAGTCTACTATTCTGATATATTAGACTCTGGAAACATCAATAGCTTGCCGTTGCTATTAATTATGCATTGATTTCACAGAGATTGTCAAAATTTTCATGGTGATAACGTTCTTCTCTCAAAAACACTAAAGAAACCCACATTCTCTGATGACTTTTTTTTTTTCCTCCTGGAGAGAAAAACATAATAGGCATTGATATCAGAATCAAGGGAAGCATTTGCCAATGGAGAATTTTCTTTGTGCAAAGTATTCTGTTTATATGCAGAAAAATGATTTTTTAAAAATTCCATTGAGTTTATCAAGACAGTTGATTTCTCTTTTGAACTAACAAACATAGCAGTAACAGTTCCATGCATTTTAACTCCACTGGAAGAAAAAACAGCATGCTTCCTGGAATTCAAGGAAAAGAGACAATCATTTAAAGGTAAGTAAAATATCTTAATGAAATCATTATAAAACTTTAAGCAACCTACTTTCCAAAAACCTGAAAGAGCTATATTTTCTCTGGATTGTATTAAACAAGTAATGCCATAACAAACACTTGGCTGGTTTTGTTGCCTTTATATAAAAAAATGAAAGTCTGAAAATTTCTGTGCCCTCTTATTATTTTCCCAATGTCCTCAACTACAAAATGGGATTCTACCTCAAAGTTATCTTTTGAGTATCAGATAAGGCAATGTTATCTTTATACTTTAACATGGTTAACATATAGAATCTACTATCATCACATCCTCATATAGTTCATGTGTGCCCCTATTTTAGACTTACTATTTTAAAATCATAAATTCAGAGTTCTCTTTGATCTCCTGAAGAGAATCCATCTATAGAATCAGTAATAAGTAATTACCTTTCAGAATAAAAATTTGTTATAGTGCAAGTCACATTTGTAGTCTAGTCCATAGAAATGGAACTGTTCATAAATCATTAAATGAAAGTAAATAATTAGCAATTCATGTTTCTTTATACTTAAGTGATTTGATTTACACTATTTCATATGATTCTAACGACAACCTTGAAAAATAATAATTACCAATACAACTTCATTGATAAAGAGTTAGAGACCTGAGATAACTGTCAAGCCACAACAGTGATAATAGATGGCATTGCCAATGCTTTAACCTGAGTTGCCTGACGCCAAAACTCCACATTCCATTTGTGAGCACCACTGCAGGGAATAGGAAATAGTCCCAACCCTGCTGAGTTCTTGAAATGCTCTGTTTTGCAAATATGCTATTGTCCGGCCCATGTGTATGGTAAATCAAAATGAAAAGTAGACATATGGCAGGCTGAATCATTTCCTTGAAGTGGCCTGAGGTGCCCTTAGTCAGTTAAGTCAGTCTGTGTTAATATAAGGTGGCAGGGAGTTCTGACATAGCTTAGGTATTTACAGGGTCTAATTTAGTCACTTATTCAACAAATATTTGAGAATCTATGGATTAAGTCCTAGTGAATATAATTATAAACAAAAACTGTTCCTACCTTCAGAATGTTGCAATCTTGTGAAGAAGACAGACAAATATTAATAAATTGACCAATTGACCTCGGTCATTAAACAGACTAGAAATAGAGACAAGGTAATAGTCTGACTGTTCTGAAACAAAATACAGAGAAGACACTGGGCTGGGGTGAAGCCTGAGGGAAAAGGGAGTTATAACAGGTGGGACTGGTTGACCAGGGCTGTTTTTTCAGGTGGCAGTTGTTAAATGGAAGCCAGTGCAGAAACCAGAGTGTTTTCTAGGAAAGATTTTTCTCTTAAAACAACAAACAGGCAAACAAAAACAGTAGAATAAAATATTAAACGTGCATGCATTCACCTCCCCTCAGGCTTGCCTGGCTACCCTTCCCCTATTCTTACCATACCTGGTGAACAGTTTGCATTTTAAACATATCCTTGAAGCGTGGATGTGCAAAGCACTTCCTAAGTAAAGAAAAAAAGCAATTTAAAAATGAGCTATTTATTTACAAAACCAAAAATCACTCCTCAGTTTTATATATCCCTCCAAACACAGAGACCCAAACACATACACACACCCACATCCCCCAACACATGAAAGATGTGAAAATACAAAGCAAAGTAATGCTTCTTGAACAGAGCCCCCTATTAAATGGCAAATACCTTCGGCAAGCTGCTATCCAACACATATGCAGGTTATTAGGGACCTCTAAGAGTCAAAAAGATGAAATGGTTCTCCAAAAATGACATAGCCTTAACTAGATTGTAAGAGCTGTGTATACTATTTGCCCTATAGGTTCACTGAAGAAAAACATAGGGTAAAAGCACATTTATTCATTCATTTAATCAGCACTTATTAAGCACCTACTATGTACTATTCACTGGGGAAACCCTGGAGATGGTCTAGTAAGGGGAGGCAGACATTAATCAAAGAATCACAGGTATAAATATAAATTAAAAGTGTGTTATCATCAAGACATGCTACATTGTGCTACCTACTATATCATAGAAAGTTCAGATCAGCCTCTTCTAAGGAAGCAATAACAAAATTGCAATTTGAAGAAAAGTTGTAGTTGATTAGAAGGTTGGGAAAGTGGGTGAGATAAGAGAGAGACTAAGCCAACTGGGGCACATTCACATTCATAGGAAATCAGGAAAGGCAGTATGGCCAAAGCATAGGCAGGAACAAGGAGCAGGATGCGTGACAAGGCTAAAGGTGGAGGCAAGGGGTATGTATCATGCAGGGCCTTGGAGGCCAAGTTAAGGATTTGTTCTTTTTTTTTTTTTTTTTTTTTTTTGCCTAAGAAAAATCAGAAGCCATTAAGAAAGGAGAGTGATGTGATCACATTTGCATTGGAAAAAGATCAGCTTTGTTGCAAAAGACAGGAGAGGAGTAGATATAGTTGAGTCAGACAAGAATGGAGCTTGTATTAAGATGATGATAGGGAGGATGTATATAAATGGCTGGATTCAACAGATATTTTGAAAGTAAAATCCAGGAGACGTGCTTGATGTAGATCAGATATGAGAATGAGAGAGATGGACGTTTCAAGTGCAACTTTTAAATTTTTAGATTTTAAAGTGGAATGAGATGATTGTGGCTTCTTAGAGAATAACCAGACTGGGAGTTGGGGCAGAGTCAGGTGGTAGTAATCATAAGTGTTATCATGGCCATTTCTATTTTGAGTTATATTGAGTTTCCAAGGAAAGATGTTAAGTAGATAGACAGATATAGGTATTCCATGCTCAGAGAAACCATAGATGTTTAGATGTGTGTATATGATAGGGACCAGCCTTAGTCACAATATAAAATATTTCTGCTAGTTTCTCCCACACAGGTATTGTTTTCCTAACATTCAGGACTAGCTACATAATTTTTTGAGGTCCAGTGCAAAATAGACATGTAGAGCTCTGGTTGAAGGTATGGAAGTGAATCTCTCCTTCACAATGGGCCCATCTTCTATCAGTGTAGACAGATGACCCCCAAGGGATTAAAAACTCTGTATCAGGATGTGCTCAGTACCTGGATTGGGGTCAGAGGGAGGGCCGTGCTGAGGCACCTGTTGAATGGGAAATGGCACTGCCAGCCAAGGGCAGGAGCCACATTGCCCTGTTCAAGAAGCTGCAGAATGTGTGTCCAACTATAGACCTTTTCATACCAGTGTCCAGACCCCAACAGGCAGTGCAGTGCAATGGAAGGATGCGGCCCCTCCCAGCCATGTGATCAAATTATCTCCCTGTGTGAACGCTGACAACAGTTTTAAGGCAGAGGCAGAGAAGGGGAAGCCAGGTGGGGGAATCTAGGGTGTCAGAGAGCAAGGAGCAAGCAACAGAGAACCAATCCCAGGGAGATGAAATAGGAGGAGGTGGGATTCATAAAATGAGGCCCTAGTTCTCTAGAGAATGTTCCATTTTGCCATCAAGATTCACTTAAAAACACAAATTCAAAGATCAAATTAAGAATTTCAAGATGGCAATTATAAGGCTTTACATCCCAAGGAAAAGGCTCTCTGATTGGGTGGCCCTATCCAACTGCACACTTGACACCCTCATGAAACCCTGTTAACCCTGTCAATAAAGTGTTCCAAGCACTAACTAATAGACCCACAAGGATTTCCTCTGACTGCCAAGTGTTGTATATGTACTATAGTTTCCAAATTTGCTTTAATCAAGTTGACTTTCAAAAGTCCAACTGATGCTAATTATATGAGTCAGTTAAAAATCCTAATACATTTCTAATAATCCTTCTACTAAATCAAAGGAAGGAAATATTTATTGAATACCAACTATATGCCAGCTATAGGTGAGTTTACATTAAACCACTGTATATTCCTTCTGAACTAATATTATTTCACTTAACTATTAGTTTGGTGCAAAAGTAATTGTGGTTTTAGCATCCTTGAAATTTGGCCTTTGATATTGGAATCCATTCTTAAATAAATGTGGTTATGTTATACATCATTTTAATGCATATTTCTCTCTTTTTTTGCTAATGACTTATTAATTGCCATTTATTTTATATTTATTTTAGCCTATGAAAATTACATTAGACAAAAAGCAAATTCAAGGATTTTCTTATTCGAGTTCAAAATGGGTCGTAAAGCAGCATAGACAATTCTCAATATCAACAACACATTTGGCCCAGAAACTGCTAACGAACATACAGTACAGTGGTGGTTCAAGAAGTTTTGCAAAGGAGATGAGAGCTGGGAGATGAGGAGCACAGTGGCCAGCCATCAGAAGTTGACAACCAGTTGAGAGCAACCATAGAAGCTGATCCTCTTACAACTGCAGGAGAAGTTGCCAAGGAACTCAACATCGACCATTCTATGGTCATTCGGCATTTGAAGCAAATTGGAAAGGTGAAAAAGCTCAATAAGTGGGTGCCTCATGAGCTGACCAAAAATTTTAAAAAATCATTGTTTTGAAGTGTGGTCTTCTTGTACTCAACAAAAACAAACCATTTCTTCATTGGATTGTGATGTTAGATGAAAAGTGGATTTTCAACAACTGGAGATGACGAACTCAGTGGTTAGACCGAGAAGAAGCTCCAAAGCACTTTCCAAAGCCAAACTTGCACTAAAAGAAGGCCATGGTCACTGTTTGGTGGTCTGCTGCTGGTCTGATCCACTACAGCTTTCTGAATGCTGGCAAACCATTACATCTGAGAAGTATGCTCAGCAAATCAAGGAGCTGCACTGAAAACTGCAATGCCTGCGGCGGGCATTGATCAACAGAAAGGGCCCAATTCTTCTTCACGACAATGCCATATCCCACATTGTACAACCAACGCTTCAAAAGTTGAACAAATTGGGCTAAGAAGTTTTGCCTCATCTGCCATGTTCACCTGACCTCTCGCCAACCGACTACCACTTCTTCAAGCATCTTGACAACTTTTTGCAGGGAAAACACTTCCACAACCAGCAGGATGCAGAAAATGCTTTCAAAGAGTTTGTTGGATCCTGAAGCATTGATTTTTATGCTACAGGAATAATCAAACTTATTTCTCAAGCTTATTTCTCATTGGCAAAAATGTGTTGATTGTAATGGTTCCTGTTTTGATTAATAAAGATGTGTTCGAGCCTAGTTACAATGATTTAAAATTCAAGGTCTGGAACCACAGTTACTTTTGCACCAGCCCTAAATATTAATTTAGTGACTCTTGATGTACCCAGCAAATACACATTGAGTGCCCACTACATATCAAATGCTTTGGTAGACACAGAAGGCAGATAAAAAGTAGTCTATCTCGGCCGGGCACGGTGGCTCACGCCTGTAATCCTAGCACTCTGGGAGGCCGAGGTGGGTGAATCGCTCAAGGTCAGGAGTTCGAGACCAGCCTGAGCAAGAGCGAGACCCCGTCTCTACTATAAATAGAAAGAAATTAATTGGCCAACTAAAAATACATGTAAAAAATTAGCCGGGCATGGTGACGCATGCCTGTAGTCCCAGCTACTTGGGAGGCTAAGGCAGGAGGATCGCTTGAGCCCAGGAGTTTGAGGTTGCTGTGAGCTAGGCTGATGCCACAGCACTCACTCTAGCCCGGGCAAGGGAGTGAGACTCTGTCTCAAAAAAAAAAAAAAGAAAAATGAAGTATTGATATATGATTCTACAACCACATATTGTATGATTCTGTTTATATGAAATGTTCAGAATAGGCAAATCTATTGAGATAGAAAGTAAATTTGTGATTGCTGTGGCTGAGGGTGTGGAGAGGGGAATGGGGTATGGGCTTTCTTTTTGAGGTTAGGAAAATATTCTAAACTTAGATTGTGATGACGTTTGCGATTGACAGTATATCTGTCAATATACTGAAACCATTGTTTTATGGTGGGTAAATTTTATGGTTTGTTAATTATGTCTGAGTAAAGATGTTTTAAAAAAAAAAACAAAACAGGAGGAAGAGGAAAGAGGGGAAGAAGGAATGTAGGCAATCCAAAAACTAAAATCAAGTCAGAAATGCTGAAGTAACATCACATACAGTCTCTCCACCTTTTGGAATATTTTCCAAGTGTTTAAAAATCCTCACCCTAGTAGAAAAGGCTCGATTTCTTTGTCCATGAAAAGTAATGCCTAACTTTATCTTATAAATTCTTTCATTCTGCTTGTTACTATGCCCTATGCTAGATCCTTGGGAGATGCTGCTGAAAGTAAACAGAGGTCTCCTTTCTTGTGTTGCTTACAGTCTTCATGGAGAGAGAAAAAAATGTCAGAGATAGATTGAAATCTCAACTTTGATCAAAGTTCAGAGCTAGAGGTTCTTGGTGCTGAGAGTACATAAAAGGGAATTTGACCTTGTCCAGGAGGGCTCACCCGAGGACAGTTGAACTGAAATTTGGAGGAGAAGCTGGCAGTGATTGGGAATGGGGCAAAGAAGAAACAGAGGAGGGTTTCAGGCAACCTTAGAGAGGTCTGGTGAACTGAGAGTCCGTGGTTGCCAGAACTGGTGAGATGGAAGTGAAATCAGAGTTGTCAGCAGAGCCAGGTCACGTGAAGGGGGTGGTCTCTGGGCTGACAGCAGTGGGAAGCATGGCGGTCTGTCTGTAGGAGGTGACTCCAAGTCATTGTTGCTGCAATGTGGTGATAGGACAGGGCCAGAGCAGTGTGACAGGCTGGTTGGGAGTTGAGTGCATCAGTGGCAGTCCGTGAGAGGTGGTGGCAACAATATATATTCTCATATTTTGTCTTTGCAAAGATCATATAAACATGCTTGACTCTTCAGCAATGCCATGTATATGTTTACCAGGTAAGTTTCACACAGAGTTGCCAGTAAAAGAATTTATCTATCTTGCCCCCAGTATGCAAACCTTCTTCTGTATGTGTTGTTTAAAGCTTTCCTCTGAGTACAGGGCTAGAGCTATTTAAATGGCACCTGTTACACCATCTGGGACTTCAGAACAAGTGTTATCCCGGGGCTTGGCCAGCAGCCCACGATAACCCTGCTAGAAATGCCCCGAACAGATATGCCCGGTGTTCTTTTCCAATTCTGTAAAACTGTATGGCAACAGTGCAGTCTGTGGGTTGAGTGACACTTGTCATTACATACCTGGTTCATGTATGGCTACCTCAATAACATTTTAGATTTTTCAAAATTTTTCAAAATGTTTTGATTTTTTAAACTGTCAGTGGTATTTGTCTTTACTGTTGTCTTTTATTATAGAATATAATTTCTGACTCTTAAGAATAGAAAAATGAGAGTATCCCAGTCAGCTCGAGGCAGCATTCACCCTGTAGTATTTTGTGGATATTTCAGAATTTACAGGGTAGCAATGCCTGGGGAAGCAGGAGTGGTTTCCAGAATTAACTTATCAGTAACCTAAATGAGCTATGACATGGAAATTCACACTGCGGCTGACAGTGCATTTTAGCACTTCAGAGTCACCATCAGCTAGAATACCAACATTTTAGGAGCTCTCTTTACTCCCTACTTAGATATGCTTGAGCCATATAAAATTTTCAAACATCCTCATTGAAAAGTCAGTGTCATATGTTATAAATGATACCTGTATCTCCAAATTGACAGGGAGTACTTGTTTTTCCAGATGAGAAAGACTGTCAGATACAAATTATGGGCTCTGAAGTCTGAGCAGCCTTAGATCCTACCTCTGCTAACCAGGGAAAGTGGCTTGTCCTGTCTGCCTACATTTCTTCATCCAAAAATTGAGAGGGTGATACTCACCTCTTTGTTGTGAGAATCATGTATGATTTTATATGTGAAACTCGTAGCACTTGGCACACAGTAAGGGCTCAGTAAATGGTAGCTATTATTAATAGCAGATTTTGCCTATATGAAATCTAGGTGTGCCAGAACTCTTATTATTCAGTGCACATTTTCTTAGAACCTGCGCTGTGTCAAGCTCTAGGAGTATAAAGGTAAATAAGCCGTCTTTCATGTCCAGGAGCATGCTGCATTTGATCTAATGCAGAGATCACAAGCGGGTTGTCAGGAGTCAGATCCCGCCCACGACTGTGTTTCATTTAGCCTACACAGTATCCTTAAGATGTTTGAGCTAAGTTTTATGAATCAGGAGATTTTCCATAAAAATCCTGGTTTCCATTTTCTACTGAAAATGGACCAGGTCCCAAGCTGCCCTTCAACTGTATACTTCCAGTGTATTTCAGCCCCTGCCTGTTCACCCTTCTCTCACCCCAGCCTGCATCCCTCCCCACCACCTGTAGGTACCCACGTCTGCACTCCTCTGTCTAGAACAGAGTGGTGGGCACACTGCTCCAGGAGCAGGCAGTGAAAGCCACCAAGTAGACAGGGGCTTGATGGTGGAGGGCCCTCTGGACCAGGACAAAGGACTTCATACCCAGGGAAGCCTTTGGACTGGTTTTTCACAGCAGATTGTAAAGATGAGATTAGCCTTTTGAAAAGATCCTTCTGGGTGCCTTGAGAAGAATCATTGAGAAAATGTCAAAGCTGAAGTCAGGGAGGGAGTTAAAAAGCTGTTAGAGAAACAGAGATAAAGTTGATGGTGACCTAAACCGGGGATCTGGCAGAGAGGACAGAGAAATAAGGACAGATTTTCAACATGTACAAGAGTTAGAATTGATAGACTCGATGGCTGTGTGGATGCCAAGCTGAAGGAGGAGGAGGCAAGAATGGTTCTCAGATACCTCACGGTGGCTGACGGGCTGGTTGGCTGACGCTAGGTTCTGAGAAAAGAAGCAAGAAGAGCAAATTTGTGGAGAAAGGTACGTTCAGGCTTCTCTGGTTTTAGATGTCTCTGTGATACAGAAAGTGTATCTGTCACTGCCATAGGCACTTTAAAATATGCTCCTCTTTATCCTGATGGAAACTGTAATAACAATAGCAATACCCTCCGCCATTTATTGAGCATTTATTTGTTACGAACTAAGCAGAACATATTATTTCCATCTCTGTCCTCCCTATGATAAAAACATTATTATTGGCTCCATCTTTCAGATGAAGGACCAAAGTATTCCAGAGCTTAATTCACTTGCCCAAAGACTTAGAGCCTGTAAGTCCCATGATAAGGATTGGAACCCTTATGTCTTGCTGACTTCCAATATATGGAAGGCAGTATGAGCTAGAATGCTTTTCAGAGAGATAGACGGTATTAACCCATCAAGAAGCTAAAGTTTAGAGAAGTCAATTTTTCAAAGAGCACATAACCTATCAGTAGAAAAACCAGGATACGAACCACCATCATACTCCAAAGTCTAAGCTCTCTCCTTTACCCAGATGATACTAAAAAATTATTAGACCCAGGTGATCTGTGGGAAATGTGAAAAATACAATAGAGAAGTTCTTCCTAAAGCTAAATCTGTGCAATTTAAAGGACTGTCCTTTAGTTTAGACTGTGTCCTACCTAAATTTTTAGTGTTAAAATGGTTCTTCCTACATGACACTTTGGTAATAATATATGGTAGTAGTCAGCCTAGCAGTGAAGTTAATAGGTTGAACCCTCTGAAATCCCTGATACTTAACCATTTTTTGACTTATAAAGTCAACTTAATATTTCTTTGATCTTAATTACTTGGCCAAAAAAAAAAAAAAAATAGAATAGAAAGTTTTTTTGAAAATGTTCTGGTCTGTGAAAAATCTACTTTGCTTCATGTTGTATCCCTATAATCAAGAGTACTTTTCAAATGAAAGCAGGCAAGAGAGAATAACTAGTAAAAGCTGCCTGTGCCTTTAAATCTAGGTAAGTGGGAAGTTGATATTGTCACTAATTTTAAAAAAAATAATAGAAAAAACAGATTTGTAGGAGAAGATGTGAGTTCAGTTTAGAATTTTGACTTTTAAGAGAATAATATGCTGTTTGATCTCTGGTACAGGTTTAGCTTATCAACTTTTACTACTGTGCTTGATTAAAAATTATTCATAAGTGTTTTTAAAGTGCTGGCATCCAAGTTTGGAAAAATAATTTAAAATGTGTTTCTGATGATTACAAGCTTCTTGTTAGGTCTTACTCCAGGCTGGAATTCCCAGGCGTAATATCCGGCTTGTTTCTAAAACAAGGTCCTGAACCATGTGCTTAAAATCCATTTTTACCCCCAATTTGCACTCCATCGAGAACTGCTGGGTTTCTGGTTTGCTATTGGGAGCAGATGTCACTGTGGGAATCTTATTTTCTGTTTCAGATCCAATATGAAAACCGCGTCTATAGCAAGAGGCTAGAAATTCCCTGTAAGGAGCAGGAGAGTGTGTCTGAGTCAGCACTGGCTTCTCGTTTGTGACAGTATGCAAATTGCCAATGGCAGAGTTCAAGTGCATTCAAATATGTGGCATTTTTCACAGCTGATTGTTCTTTACATCTTGTGTTTCTGAAAACCACTTGAGATTTGCCTACATGATACGTTTCCCTCTCCTGGGCATAAAAAAGACAGTAGATTTACAGTGAAGCCTACTTCCTTCACGAAAGTCACAAGAGAAAAGCTTTTGGCTTTTTCTTCCATCCTCTTCCCCCTCTGCGTAGTAAATGAAGGTACTGTGAGACATGAGGGTAACAGGGAAGGTAACCTCATGAACTCACAGGTAACAGAAATATAAGTACAACATATTTTTAACACAGATTCTCATCTTTGATGTCTGCCGGTGTATATACTCCCAAACACTGTAACTGGTCCGCTGTGGAGACTTGTTATTCATCTTGAAATTTAATTTGCCCAGAAGGAATCGCTTTCTTATCAGGTTTTTCCTAAATTGAGAAAGTAATCTTACAACTGTCATTATTAGCACCAAGGGCCCAGGGAAGTGAAGCAATGCGGTGGCTCAGAGCCCGGAACTCAGACTTTCTTACCCGGTGGAGCGCCCTCTCTCCAGAATCCCACCGCTTCTCCGAAACAAGGGCTGTTCGGGCATATTTTCTGGGTCTGTAAAGTTTTCAGTTTTCTGGGGAAGCCTTAGTTGCTCACATAATTTTAAGAGCCTATCATCTAAAACCTGTGTTGGTTATGTTACCTTTCAAAAGGAGCTGTAAATCAACTATCTGTTTCACAAATTACGTAAGATTATATTGAGTGCCTGGTATGTCCCGGGCACTGTGCTAAACTAACAGCACGTAGAGCAGTGAACAAAGACACAGTCTCTGCCTCCAGGGAACTGCTGAGAATAACAGGCTTCCATGGCATTTACTATGCATTCTGATAGGCATTATTCTGAGTGTATTAATTCGTATTTTATATGAGATCAATCCTATTACTATCCTCATAGATAAGGAAACTGAGGCACAGAAACACTCAGGTAATAAGTGTCACAGTCAGGATTTGAATGCAACTTTAGATAAGTGATTCCTAAAGAATATTATTGAAGGCAAGGTAAGGTGCTGTGGGAACTTTTGCTAATATGGTTTCACCCAATGCGGGTGGTTAGATGACTGGGAATTAGGCAGGGACTGGCCCAGGCGAAGGAGCTACAGGCAGGTTAGGGTTGACACAGCCTCAGAGACAGTTGGAACTAGAGGCCTGATGCTTGCAGGGGTGTCTCTGCTTATCTGTTTGATTCTCTTCCCCTGCAGACTTGCTTCTCTGGCATGGTGCAGCTATGGCTGCCAAGAGCTCCCGAGCCTCGCTGCCGGAAAGCAGCTGACTCTCTTCCCTTAGCTCCACTGTGGGAATCCATGGGATGTTATTATTTGATGCAAGTGTCCACCCTTGGACCAATGACAGTGGCCAGAGAGAAGGAACCCAGCTTTGGGACAGAATTCAACCAGATTTGGGGACTGTAGTCCAGACTTCTTACCCATCTATTACGTAGGATATTGTCAGTGTTGCCTTTTCTATGCACACTCGGAAGCTCCTTCTTTTGAACAGAGTAATTTCCCTGGCCCACAAAGCTTCCTTTCAGAAGCTCACAGTACCGTGCTGAGGATTACAACATAATGCAGACAGAATGTGTCATATCAGGCTGCTCTCTGTTGCTTTGAAAGATAGCTGCTGCCCTGTCTATAGGGTAGCCTCCTTTTTTTTTCCTTCAATAAACTTGCTTTTGCCTTTTAAAAAAATGTGTCATATCAGTTTATTTCATGAAATGAGATGATTTTTCCACAATGCTTCCTCAGCCTTCTTATTTAGGGATCCCCTGCGCAAAGTCAACACCTTAGAATGTCCTAAAACCTCAGCTTTGAAGGTACTAAGAGCTCCTTTGGTGCAAAAGTTGGGTGATTAGCAAATTCTAAATACATATTTAAACACAAGACACAAAGCAAAGAGACCCAAGATCACTGCAGTGGCTAGTGCCATAATTTTTTTTTTTTTCCCATCCCAGGTTCATAATAAGCAGGCATGACTTGATCTGACCTAATGTTGAATCTAAAAATGGAATCACTGTTTCAAGGCTAAGAATCTTGCCTGTGTTGTCAACAGTAGGTAAAGTGCTTTCCCTTTCTCTTGTGGTTTGCTCCTTGGTTAAGAGCAAGGGCTCTGGAGCAAGATGAGTCTGGGTTAAGTTCTGGCTTGCAAATAATTTAGGCTCCCTGTGCCTCAGTTACCTCAGCTCTACATAAGGATGATAACAGTGTCTAATGCATAGGTCCGTTGTGTACATCAATGTATGTGTAATGTACCTGGCTTACACATCGTGTAATTATCACCGTCGTGTACCAGCCCCATCCTTTGGCCCGGAGGTTTAAGAGTAATCAGTCTAAGAAATGGGACAGTGGGTTGAACCAGATGCTCATCTCGTCCTTCTACATCTTTGAGGACAAGATAAGAGAATGGGGAGGAAACTAACACTTCTCAGGCATTTGCCACCTGCCACACACATGTATCATGCAGTTGTGAGTCGTCATTTCTGTAATCATCTCTTTACTGTCTTTCTCAGCAGATGTGTAAATGTGCCAAGTGCCAGGGCCCCCTGCCAGTCTTTTTCACTGCTGCCACGTAGTAGATGCTCAGTAAACACGTGTTGGATTCAACTTTGCTCACAACCCCTTATTCAGGAAGCCGTTACTGCATTCTCAGTGTGATCAAAAATGAATGTTTCCAGGCACTACTGCTGCTGCTGAGTAGGGGAACCAATCTGAACCCAGGTTTTCTGACTGCCATTCCAGTGCCATTTCTTTCCATTAACAAGTGCAAATGATGAGAAAGAATTAAACCAAATTGGTAGTTCTTCTGTGTAATATGCAAATTGGATTTTTAAATCTGTAAGGAGGGAAATCAGCTCCTGTGTCCCGCTGCTGGTTGATTGGGATTTAAAACAAGGTCGAATTGCAGACCTGCGGTATGATTTTCCAATAGAGGCACTCACTTTTGCTCCTCAGGCCATTTGATTCACGGTGGAAGGAATAACACCGATAGTTTCTGTTTAGAAGGCAGTTTAGAAAATTTTTATGCTGAAATTCCCATGAGCCTTGTTGACTTTCCATGCCTTTTTTATCTCTCTTCAACTGTGATCCTTTAAAGTGGAGGCCACAGCATCACTTTCTTTGTCCTTCCCTTCATGGCTGACTCTGAAATCCACCCAAGTGCATTTGAGGTTTAAGTTTCCAAACTTCGATTCATTCAGCACTAAACCTTTGTAAAGCCCATATTCTATTCTGCCATATGTTGGAGAAACAAATAAGACAAGGTTGATCACAAATGAATTGATTCATGCTGTGGAAGGGGCACCAGCAGGCTCTCAGGGAAGAATTATGAGATGAGGTAACTTTTGCATTCATTTTATATTATGTAATCTGTTTAGGAGCAAAATTTAAAAGAGGGGAGCAGTTCTAGGATCTTTCCTCCCACGGAGGTAAATAGAATCTAAATGAGTGAGATAGGCCCGGCCCTAAAAAATAAGCTAGCAAGTAGGCAGCTAAGGGGTGATCACAGTCATCCAGGGGACCTGGGCTCCAGTCTTGGGATAGTATGTGCTGAAGTTAAATCTCTCAGGTTAGAAACCAATAGGAAACTGATGACACAGGATGAAAGTGTAACCTAAACTAATACTAATAAACAGCTGGACATAACCTGATCACTGTCTATCGTATTGTTACAAATCTGATGGGAGCCTGTTGAAGAAAGGGGATGTGAACATGCCTAGGAAAAAATCCCTGGGTGGAGGATGTCAGATAGTTCTTTCATCATTCCCCAAAGGAGAAAGCGTCCTGTCCACATCATCGTTCTGACTGACCCAGCCCTGTAGTACGGTGAGAAACACAGAGCTGTCATAGCCCAGTTCCGTTTAGTATCATCATTAACATCTTTATTAAATATTATTTGCCGGGTACAGTGCTAAACGCACTCACATATTGCTTTGTTTAATCCTTTCGATATTTCTATAGTGTAACTACTCTAATTTTTTTTCCATTCATAGATGGGGAAATTAAGGCTTGAAGAGGTCAGATAACTTGCTCAGGTTTGCAGAACTGTCAAGCTGAGGAGCTAGGATCACAGACTCCCAACGTTCTGTTACACAAGTCATGCCTCTCTTCTCATTTCCAAATCAGTTACTACCTGCCATCTGCATACTAAACCTCACCACCCGGGTGTCTCTCAGACATTCACCAAGGGGCAGAGTAACCCCAACCCTTCTCCTGTCCAAATTAGTCTCTCTTCTGTCTTCCTTGCCTTGTCCAAGCCCAGCTGCAGGGGTTCATGCCTTGAAGTCAATCATCTGATGATAATTTCCCCTGTAAATTTTCCTGTTACAAATAAAAAAGAATAGGATATGCTAGGAGGCAGAAGTAAACATTCTGGTCAATTTACTGGTGTCATTATTTATTTCAGTTATTGAATTGCCCTGTAGCTGTGTGTCACAGGTTTTCCGCATGTTTTGGTGTTCTGCTTCTGTCCTAAGTCTGGACTCTGCACTTCTCCGTGGGAGGAGTGATAAACTAACTTAGGACTAACTTACCTTTGTATCCCACAGCATTTTCTGTAGATGTGATTTTTGCCTCTAATGGAATATCTTAAGGGGAAGAAATTCTAATGGCAGAATTTGAGCTGTGAAAGGGTATTTATACAGGGATACTCGTGAGACAGAAGAAAATACTCTGGCTAAAATGACCTTCAAAGGATATCTGATAGGTCTAAAGCCAGACAGATTTAAAAGGGCTGAAAAAGCAATTAGCAATGACAAGCCTGTGTTCATTGGTGAGAGTTAGTCCAGTGGGTGAGTGGAATTTTTATGCGTGGTGTTTTGGTCATTTTGTAGTAGATTGAAGTCCGGTTAAATGGTGTTAACTGCTGAAGTTGGAAAGTGCACTTGAGCCCTGCAGTGCTGCTGACTGCTGGAATCTTTTTTCAATTTCAGGAGGACATGTCCCAGGTGATTGGTCAAGGTGTGGTGACAGATCAGCAGAAGGCACTGGAATACCCACCTGACGATGTACGTAACTTGTACTTTCAGTTTTGCTCTGTTGAGGTGGTGTGCATTATAAACTGGGCTCCAGAAGACAAGGTGATTGCAATGAGATCAAATCCTTTATTACCTGGCAGGAGATCATGGTGTGTCTTGCAACCTGAAGTCAATCCACAGTTGTATCATTGATTATGTGCAAGATGTGTGGAAATAGCCTGTGTTCATCTCTTTGTACCAATGTCCTAACCAGGTGTTAAAAAGGCATCCCTGAGAACACTCTTGCACTTAAATTTGAAAGCATCATGTCTTATACAATGTCATAAATAAAAATTTCAAATGAGAGAATTTCTATAAAAATAACTTTAATGTTCCTTACATTTTAAATTTCACTTCTCTTAAAAAACCACAAACTTTTGTCTGTCAAAATCATGTACTTTTGTTGCTGTTCAGCTTTTTCGTTGCTTTTTTTTTTTTTTTTTTGAGACATAGTCTCACTCTCTTACTCGGGCTAGAGTGCCATGGTATCAGCCTAGCTCACAGCAACCTCAAACTCCTGGACTCAAGTGATCCTCCTGCCTCAGCCTCCCTTCCTTGCTTTTTTTTAAGTCCTGATTTTTATTTCTGTGTACTAGTTTATAGTTTTGTGCCAAAATTTATATCATTACCATATTAACTATTTTTATGTTTAAGGAACTACAGATTGCTAGAGCTTATGAGAAATATGTGATATTTTGAACACTGCCAAAGAAAATGCCTTTGAAAATTCTTTAAAATTATATGCCAGAAAACTAAATAAAAACAAATAGGTGTAGAAAGAACCTTAAAAATAACTGAATTCGGTTCAACCAAAAATCTGTAAGCAATTAATTTTTTTTTTTTTTTTTTTTTTTTTTTTTGAGACAGAGTCTTGCTCTGTTGCCTGGGCTAGAGTGAGTGCTGTGGCGTCAGCCCAGCTCACAGTAATCTTAAACTCCTGGGCTCAAGTGATCCTTCTGCCTCAGCCTCCCAAGTAGCTGGGACTACAGGCATGCACCACCATGCCCGGCTAATTTTTTATACGTATTTTTAGTTGTCCAGCTAATTTCTTTTCTATTTTTTTAGTAGAGACAGGGTCTCGCTCTTGCTCAGGCTGGTCTCGAACTCCTGAACTCAAATGATCCACCCGCCTCGGCCTCCCAGAGTGCTATAATTACAGGCGTTTGCCACTGCGCCCAGCCGTGCAATTAATTTTTAAGACCAGATTTTGCTTTATGTAATATATTTGCAAATACTATTAATGTGTTAATACTTTATATACTACCACCTATCTCAAGGCACATATCAAACATTTCTAAAATTTCATGACCATAGAATTTTCGAGCTGGGACACATCCTAAACGTTATCTGGCCTTTCCTTTCCCTACTTGAGAATGAACATTTAAATACCTAAATCATTCTCTTTGGGGAAAGTGATTATAAACCTTTTCTGTGGCTGCCAAAGAGAAATGGACCAGAGAGAGTGGGCAGCATTTACAGTGAGGCTATGTTAGCTCTTTATAAAGAACTTCCCAACCCTTTGAGCTGTTCCAAAATGGGGTGAAGTTCTCCATGGAAATGGCATTTTTCATCCCTGAAAGTTTTCAATCAGAAGCTGACTGGTCATTAATATGTTTTAAAAGGACAAGTATTAATAGGTAATTAATAGTAATAGGTTTATTTAAACCTTGCAAGGTATAGACGCACTGCCACCAATTTACAGATAGGGAGGTCATGTGACTTGTCTGTGGTCACACAGTTAATTGGTGGTAGCAAACTTAGCAATTCTTGTCTTTATTTGGGTTTTTGTTTTCCTGTCACAAGGACCTGATGAACTATACACCTTTTCCCTAGAAG
Organism: Lepilemur ruficaudatus; assembly: GCA_963574885.1. Classification (NCBI taxonomy): domain Eukaryota; kingdom Metazoa; phylum Chordata; class Mammalia; order Primates; family Lepilemuridae; genus Lepilemur; species Lepilemur ruficaudatus. The sequence goes on along the minus strand of CAUYRT010021603.1, from coordinate 12,554 downwards.
AACAATGACAAGAATAATTTCTGTACCCGCAAAGGTTTTATAGCTCCCGGAAGTCCCTCTGTGGATCTCTTAGAAGCCCTGGGTTAAGAATCCATGATTTAAACCTTAAGCAATAAGATTTAATTTAAAAATTAAAAAAAAACCTTGCCTGGGCTCCATAGCCCTAGTTGCCAATTTATTTGGTCTGGGTAGGGGTTCCAGCATCCATAATTTTTAAAAACTCCCTAGGTGTTCCTATTATGAAACAAGGTTGAGAACCTTGTTCTCAACAAGGTTGAGAACCACTGGTTTAGTTAGGTTGAATAACCTATAAAGTTTATCCCAACTCTTGTAATCTAACATAATAACATATCACAGCAACTAAGTATGAGCCTTCATACTTAGTAGTTTGGTTTTGTGCCAGTCAATGAGTCACGGGAGCACACGATCATCCATCACCACATCTACCAAGAGGTCTGCCTGTACACATGTAGGTTTGGATGATTCACTTGGTTTCTATAGGCTGTTTCCTTTTTTCTTTTTGAGACAGAGTCTTGTTCTTTTGCCCAGACTACAGTGCAGTGGCATCAGCCAAGCTCACAGCAACCTCAAACTCCTGGGCTCAAGCAATCCTTCTGCCTCAGCCTCCTGAGTAGCTGGGACTATAGGCATGCGCCATCATGCCCAACTAATTTTTTATATATATTTTTAGATGTCCAGCTAATTTCTTTCTATTTTTTTAGTAGAGACGGGGTCTCGCTCTTGCTCAGGCTGGTCTCAAACTTCTAAGCTCAAATGATCCGCCCTCCTCAGCCTCCCAGAGCGCTAGGATTACAGGCCTGAGCCACCACACCCAGCCAGTTTCGTTATTTTTAAATTGAATTCCATTCCACCAGTATCTGTTGGTCACCTATGGTGCACCAGATACTACATGGAACTGGGATAAGCAACAACCATTCTCTAATATTATAAAAGTCATAATCTAGTGACTGCTCTCTCTTGTGCTTTCCTATTTTAAAATTCACATGATTTTTCATAAAAGACCTCTGTAGCTTGCATTCATCTTTGTTGAGAATCCACGTTCTCTCTTGAGATGTTACAAAACGCAAGTTGGATACAAGTACTGTAGGAGTTAAGATACAGGCTCAACTGCTGCCAGAAGTTTCTCTTTTACACAGGAGTCTGGGTGTAATCAGTTTGGGTATAATATGGTATCTCCACAGTGTCATGGGCCCAAGCACCTCTTATCTGATTACTGTACGTTCTTTTTTGATCATTCTACCATCCTCAAATCATGGCATCCATTTTTTTATTAAAATGGCTGCTCCAGTTATTGCCAACACATCTGCATTCTGGCCAGGAAGTATTTTTCTTTACTAAATATAGAAAAATTAGCTAGATATGGTGGCACATGCCTGTAGTCCCAGCTACTCAGGAGGCTGAGGCAGGAAGATTCCTTGAGCCCAGGAGTTTGAGATTGCTGTGAGCTATGATAACACCACTGCACTCTACGCAGGGTGACAGAGTAAGACTCTGTCTCAAACAAACAAAAAAATATATGTGTGTGAAATTGAGTAAGACTTTTAAATTAAGTATACAGTCAGTATTAAATGATGGTGGTAGAAAATCTGCAGGGAAAAAAATGAACATCCATAGAATCATTGCCCAGCAGCTGTTTGATAAACACTTTAAACTTGTAGCATTCTTCAACTACTGATTTCCGTCCTACCTCTTCCTCTTATTAGCTGTGTGATTTCAGATATGTCACTTGACATTTGTGTCTTCATTTATCTTCAAAAGGGAGTAATGTTGTCTCAGGGTCGTTCACATGATTGAATGAATTCATGGATGTAAAAGTGTTTTGCACACTGGAAAGCACAACACAAATGTATAGTGGGTGGTAATATTTTAGTTGTTACACACTATACAATGCCTTGTATTGAAGCCCAGCCTTCCACTGACAGCATCTTGAGGTGTTATGGTTCTGGAGCAGTTACCTTGGTCCTATTTCCAGACTCAGGGACAGCCTGGTGCTTCACTGCCTCCACTGAAGTCTTCCAGCTGGGGATGGGTTCCCTGGCTAACTACAGATCCACAAGCCAGGTCAGGTTACTACCTATATTTCTTAACTGCCTGTTAAACAAGCATGGAGTTCTTTTGGTTTTTCTTAGTTTTTTAATGCTAATATTCATTCGCAGTATTGTCAGCAAAAATCCAGAATTACAAGTTAATCTCCCAAAGCCCACACAGCAAAGGTCCCTGTACCTTCACTGATTTGTAACTTCATTTCCTACCCTGAGTTCCCCATGTGTTCAATCTTGCTCTTCTTTGTCTGTTCATTCATTCATTCATTCATTGAGTCTCTACTATGTTCCAGGCACTGGGTATCAAAGCATAATTCCTTTGTGCAAATTAAATGTAATTGATACACCTCTCATTAGTAGGCTTTCAGTAGATGCTGGTTTTCTCTTTCTGTTCCTCATGTTGCTTAATTTACCTACCTAATGCATCTTTGACTATTGTGAGTGTGTCCAGAACGGATGGACAATGTATACTCAGAACATCTGCAGCATGGACTGTTTTTCAATGGGCACAGCACAGATAAGTGAACTTCATGTTGACTTCATCAGAATGAGTAGAAACTGCAAACATTTTTGTTCTGCTACCCCCAGCTTCTTACACAGATCACAGGGATAGAGTATCTTCAGTGTTTATGCTTCCTCCCTTCTTTGATCCACCCTTGGCCAGCGCATTTTAGATGTAAAGTTAAATAGGGAAGGATGGGGAATGAGGTAAGTCATCCTAACTTCTTGCCACCTCTCCCACCCTATATTCTCAAAAAACGTAATTATCAGAATGCACCCTTCTTTTGGCAACAATACACCAATCTTAAAGTCTTATTTTGTTACCATTCTCCTTTTTGACATTTACCTAATTTTCTTCTCTTTTTTAGGCTGTCAGCCAGATGAAACAGCAAAAATATTCGACAAAAGTCTCTTTCGGGTCACAAGAGATACCGTTAGCACCACCTCCGTCGTACCCGTCAACAGATGCAGACTTCACAGGCTACGGTACGATTCTTTCCCTGAGCAGAATTGGCTCAGGAAACCTTAGAGAAGGAAAGGATCATGATGTCCTAAAAAGAGAACTGGGCCGTGAGTCAGAAGCCTGACTACATCTCTGCTTTCGTAGCTTTGGGGCATGGACAGGTCACTTCACTTCCTATACCATTATCTTCCTCTCCACCATTGCCATTGCCTGCTGAATATTCAAGTACTAGGACAGAAAGGCCCTGAGTAAATGCCATTTGAATCTGAGACTTACAGATTATTCTTCTCTAATCTCTCCAAAAGATTATATTTAGGTCATGAGTAATATCTCATAAAAAGTCATATTGAACCCAATTTTTAGCCCTGCATATGCTGATATAAGCTATTTGAAGACTGTTAATTTTCAGTGTTTAAAGAAATTGGTATTCATATTCTCTCATTAAATTCTTGGCTTGAATTATGCTGACAGGGGGTTGAAAATAGAACTCCAAAATGAATAATGGGTGTTTCCACTTTGCTTTTATGCAAAATGAATCAGTAAAAAATTGACTCTTTAAAACACCATGCTCACCAATAGCAAAGCATAACCCTGCATTAATGTAGCAGTCCCGAAGCCTTTGTGGTATTTGTCTCATATATATTTTTTCATAAATATTAACTCATAAAAAGTTTAACAAGCAGGTATTATTTTAAAGCACTGAATTTGTACAAAAACACTTGATGAACATGATCAGCAAACTATGGACCATGGGTCAGTTCTGGCCCAGCAGCTGTTTTTGTATAGCTATGAGCTAAAAATGGTTTTCACATTTTTAAAGGTTGAAAAAAATCAAAAGACTATTTCATGAAAATTATATGAAATTCGAATTTGTGTCCATAAATAGTTATATTAAGACATTCATGTGTTTACCTATTGTCTGTGGCTTCTTTTACACTGTAATGGTAGAGTTAAGTACTAATAGTTGCACCAGAGACTGATCCATAGTCCCCAAACTACATATATGTGGCCTTTTACCAAGAAAGTTTGGCTGACCATGGATGTAGACTAATGGAGCTTTGGTACTATGTATCACATATTTATACCTAGATAGCAGAAATTCATCATCCTGTAATTCAGTCTGTGGAAATTTTATTCATTTACTTATCTACTTACCGAGCATGTTTTGAGAGTTTGGTATGAGCCAGGCTTTGGGCTGGGTTCTGTGAGAGAAATAAATGCAAAGACTGACTCAGAGCTGGCTAGAGTGAGGCCAAGGGAAGGAGGAAAGAAATGCCATCTCCAGTACCCTTGCTCTGTGTTCTCTCTCTCCTCACTCAGGAGACTACACTAGTCATTTTAAAAGCTTCCATGAAATCGTGCCACTATTGTACATCATTTTTATTGTAAATTAATGGGAAATATACTGGGGAACACATATGCTGCAAAAAGATGTAGAGACAAATTAGGTTTACAATTTAATATTCTACTTCTAATATGGCACTTTTTATTGTCACTGAGGTTGTGTCACTAACTTTCTTGCTCTTAACCATGAGGCCATTAGATTAATAAATTCCACGTGGACAAGAACAGCACATATATGCCTGTCATACGCCAGACTCTGGGCTGGGCGCCTCACACACACTGTTCAGTTAATTCTTCCAGCAGCCTATCAGATAGTGGTTACAGGCATTTTTCTGATGAGAAGTGAGCCCCAGTTTCATCTATTAATTCCCAATTGGGGACTCAAATCCACCTCTGCGCCACTCCATAACCTGGGCCCTTTTGTCACAAAGACCGTGATTATTGCTTAGAGCAAAACCCCGCACAGGCTTACCTGTGAATCTTTTTGTTTCATACCAGCAATTGGCAAACTGTTTCTCTGAGAACTAGATAGTAAATATTTTAGTCTCGTGAGCCACACAGTCTGCCACAGTTACTCAGCCCTGCCTCTGTATCGTGCCAGCAGCCAGAGAGCCGTGGACTCGGTGTCAATGAATCAGTGAGTCTGTCTTCCAATACAGTTTTATTTACGGACAGTGAAATTTGGATTTCCTATAATTTTCACGTCTTGAAATATTATTATTCTTTTGATTTTTTTTCAACCTTTTGAAAATGTAAAAACCATTCTTGGCCCTCTATGCCTGCTTTTACACAGGTTCAAAGAACATCGTGAATTTTATTGTGGCTTCTGTGCATTAGCTGCAGCTGACCAGCAGATGGGGCCCTTGAGCATCAGCCCTTTCTTGAATGAGAATCGATACTCATGACGATCAAATTTAGCTATCAGCCGCGCGCGGTGGCTCACGCCTGTAATCCTAGCACTCTGGGAGGCCGAGGTGGGAGGATCGCTCAAGGTCAGGAGTTCGAAACCAGCCTGAGCAAGAGCAACACCCTGTCTCTACTAATAATAGAAAGAAATTAATTTGGCCAACTAAATATATATATTGAAAAAATTTGCCAGGCATGGTGGTACATGCCTGTAGTCCCAGCTACTCGGGAGGCTGAGGCAGAAGGATCACTTGAGCCCAGGAGTTTGAGGTTGCTGTGAGCTAGGCTGACGCCACGGCACTCTAGCCCAAGCAACAAAGTGAGACTCTATCTCAAAAAAAAAACAAAAACAAAAAAAACTTACCTATCAGAACGTTCTCTGGAGACTGTTATTTGTATGAGAGCATCTTGAAATTATTTAACATTTTGAATAGCATCATTTTTTTAAAGAGCTAGATTCAGTTATTTGGAAAATGTACATATACAGAATTTATGCTGCATAAAAAGATGTTATTAAACATCTTTTGTTAGCCTATAAACATTTTTTTCTAGCCAGGTGTGATCGCCCATGCCTGTAATCCCAGCACTTTGGGAGGCCAAGGCGGGAGGATCGCTTGATGCCAGGAGTTTGAGACCAGCCTAGGCAACATAGCAAGACTCTGTGTCTACAAGAAAATTTTTTGAAGATTTTTTTCTCTCCATTTTTGGAAAAACTCAGCCTAAAACAGTTATTTAAGAAACAAACCTTTATAAAACAGCAATAACGCTTATAAACCTTTTGCCTTAGGGGCCCAGCAAATAATTTTTGAGTGTGGTGGTTTTTGTTACTATATATATAATATATTTGGGGATAAATTTTAGGTAATTGCTATTTTCAAATATATCATACTTTATTGATTAAATCCTTTATACATCTTAATTCATCTGATATGTTCTAATTAAAAGTATTTAAGCACTGTTTCTTAATTAATATTCTGTGAGTCAAAATCTCCTATCATACTAGCCTTTATTCTCATTATAACATAGGCCTTTATGTACCTAATCATTTAATCATCTTAAATTTTTCCGTATAGGTTTTCATGATATACTTTAAGATTTAAAAATTTCCAAGTATAACAAAAATTGATGGGTTGAGGGTGGGGGGACTTATTGTTTTAATCTCAAAAAGGTTGTAGGAATGTCATGTTTCATCCCTGGGTGAATGGGCAGCAATGACCCAGCTGTTTCCTTTATGGTGCTTTGCAGGAAAAGAGTGAAATGATAAACACATGCGATCCCCCACTCCGCGAGTCAGGGAGGGTGCAAGCTGAGCTGCGTCTCCTACTTGCCTGTCATTCTGTGTTCAATCCTTTTCCAGGTGGTTTCCAGCCTCCTCTGTCGGTGGACCCTGCCACATGTCCCATTGTGCCCGGCCAGGAAATGATTATAGAAATATCCAAGGGACGTTCAGGGCTTGGTCTCAGCATTGTGGGAGGAAAAGACACACCATTGGTAAGTTTCTAGACATGAAATATAGCCACTGTCACAGAATTAGTTGTTGAGCCTCATGATGGCCCTGTGTCACTTCTTGGCTTTTTCCTAGTATAGGTAAAAAACATAATTATAAATAGATGTGCACCTATGTGCTAACTAGCTTTCAAGTTTTTCTCAGTGTTTAATTTTCACCAGGATTTTCTCCATCTAGGTTATTGACTATTTTTATAAATGTTTATTAGACCAACAACATCATAGCAGCATTTAGAAATATTAAAACCGGATTTAAGATGATGCCTGGCACTTAGTGACTGTTCTATAAATCGAAACTATTGTTATTATTCTCCTGATCATCATTTTTATTTAATGGAATGCTAGATAAAAAACATACATCAATTGTCAAATATACAACAGTTATTCCAGCCCAACAATTTAGGGTTTACTTTATTCTGATCGTGTTCATGTCCTCATAATTTTTTTTTAATTGGTCTATAATGTTTTTCCTGGGATGATTGACTTTTGATTATTCAGTACCTTTTGTTTGTCATTAATCAATAGTGCCATTAAAATGTAAAATTTTTCCTGAGTTTTGATTTACACAGACTGTGATTAACCAAGGCATATATATTTTAATAGGTAACACCTGTATATTATACAAAGTTAAATTGACACAAAAGGAAAAAAAGTGAAAAATCTCCCTCCTACTCTTTTGTCCTAGCCCTGCCCTCTACCACTCTCCCCAAAAACACCAGGGCCTCTCCCCAAAGACACTCTTATTAATGTTTTTAAATGACTATTTTGGTATTTCTTTTGCCCATTTTTTTGACTAAGGAATAAATTGTATATGCCAAATTTATAGGTAAATATATCATCCATAAAAGTATTTTTTTCCATTTTTGGTAGGATTATAATGTTTTTGTGTTAGTACTATTAGGGGGTGGGGAGATCCTATTCTACTTTTCTGTAATAAATATTTGTCCCCTAAAGCACTGGGAAACTCAAGAACAGTATATGAGTTATGCTGCAGAAACCTGGGTCATAATGCCTTTCACGTGTCTGCTGGTCATGCATGGTGCTTCTCTGTTCTTCAATTCAGCCCAGCCTGGAGAGTCCTGCTACTTAGCTCGATCCTCCTAGTGACCCACCTCACTTGAACCTGAACCTGCTCATAGGCTGGTGTTTATTTACTAAAGGATTTTATCTCCTTTGGCTTGATTAAAATATTGTTAAAACTTTCCTCTGGAGTTCAGGATAATCTATGTCCTGAATTCTCCCTTTTCCTGTGCAGGCAGAAGCTAGGGTGTGTGGCTTCCTGCACACACTGTGATGTTTTTATCAGCTTGGATGGAACGGGAACACCTGGAGGTAACCAGGCTGAGCAGCCAGGTTTAGCTCTGAGCCCCTTTTTATTGGTCTTTGCCTCCTTAAGGCCCTAGACTTTTTTACATTTCTTGTTTGGCTTGTAATACTCTCTGTTCAGCTTTTGTCATTGAGGAAAGAGGCAGACTCTTCTTAGAGATTTCCCTTCAAGTAATTTGGCCTAGGCTATATTTTTAATTGTTTGGGGGGGGTGGTTTTTGCTTTGTTTTGTTTTGTTTTTTGAGACAGGATCTCGCTCTGTTTCCCAGGCTAGAGTGCAGTGGCGTCATCATACCTCACTGCAGCCTCCAACTCCTGGGCTTAAGCCATCCTCCTGCCTCAGCCTCTCCAGTAGCTGGGTCTATAGGCGCGAACCACCACATGGGCTAGTTTTTTTTATTTTTTCATAGAGACGAAGTCTTGCTGTTGCCCAGGATGGTCTCGAATTCCTGGGCTCAAGCAATCTTCCTGCCTCAGCCTCCCAAAGTGCTAGGATTACAGGTGTGAGCCCACCATGCCTGACCAGTGTTTTTAATAATGCCTTTCAGTTAAAGGTCATCTGGCCTTTTAGCAGTTCAAAGAAACACTTTGGCCAGCCTGGCAGCTATCCAGCTAACTGCTACTATACGTGGGAGGTCACATACCACTGGCATGAGACCAGACCAGACCACTGTTCCCCAAACCTGCATATGCATTCCAGACTCTATGGCTCTGCTCCCCTTCCTCACCACAAACTGCCCTCTTCCTGCCCTCCTTTTCCTGCTGTCATCAGGCTTCTGGACCTCCTTCAAGCTGCCTCTCCCCATGAAGTCCGCCCTGGCTTCCGTGATCTGTCCTCAGCTAAACTCAGAGCTGTTGCTTTACCATTCCTCACTATTAGCTCTCAGCCGTATTTTTTCTCTACCCTCTGAGAGATTTCTTAGCCTGTCCGAGTCTATTTCCTGATCTATTCACCGAGACAGTTACACCCTGTGGTATAACTGTGGAATTACTCGGAGGATCAAAGAGATGACCTTAGCATGAGGCTTAGCCTCGTGCCTAGCACATGGTGAGCAATGGCACATGACATGTACCTTCTCTAGGCCTCATTTTCTACGTGTGCAAAATGAGCTTAATAGTCCTGACTGATTGGGTTGTGGTGAGGATCAGAGATCTTATAAACAGTAAAAAATTTTATATACATATAAAAATGTTGGGCAGGCACAGTGGCTCACACCTATAAGCCCAGCACTTTGGGAAGCTGAGCAGGAAGGATAGCTTGAAGGTAGGAGCTTGAGGCCAGCCTGGGCAACATAGCAAGACTCCATCTCTACAAAAAATAATTTTTAAAATTGGCCAATATGGTGACACACAGCTATAATCCCAGCTACTCAGGAGGCTGAGGCAGGAAGATTGCTTGAGCCCGGGAGTCAAGGTTGCAGTGAGTTACATTAGCACCACTGCACTCCAGCCTAGGTGACAGAGAAAGACTCTGTCTCAGAAAACGTAAATAAATAAATTTGTTAAACCAAAGCCATTGGGGTAGTATTCAGAAACTACTGATAGATCCTGAACATTGGGTAATGTCTCCCTTCTGAGGGCCCATTGCCTCATTTTCCCAAAGAGGTGTTCCTAAATATTAAATAAATTGAATTTGTATAAATAAAGCTATATTTGAAATGAACCTGGGAAATTACATTTTAAGGAAATTCTTTAGTGAATTCCTTCGTAAAGCAAAAGTAACCCTCTGATTTATTTTTTGTAACTGTAGGTCTCTCTGTATTGCTTAAAATAAGGCAGAACTAGATTTCCCATGGGAAATCAGAAACATCTAATCAGCGTGTCTGGCCTAGCTGTATGAGTTGTGGTTTTGCTTTTCTTAACGTGAGTTCGCTTTGTGTGGGGTGGTTAGAATACCTGAACAAGGTGTGCCTGTGCGGCCCCGGGGCTTTCGTATTGCGTTCATTTGTACTGCTCTTGGGGACTTCCATTAAGCTCCCTCACTTCCTGCAACCCGGCCATGAGACTGTTTGCTAAATACTGTGCTCTGCTTCTCTTGCCACCATGAGACAGCCAAAAAAAATTCTTTAAGAGCATCTTGAGGTTCATAATATATGGTTCTGCCTTTTGAGGCTGTAAATCCCATTGTCCTTGGAAGTATAAGCACCACTTAAAAATGAGAGATGGGACACAGCTTTTATTTCCTAACCTCAGGTACCTCATCAAAAACCGTGATTTAGGTGCATGAGAGATCTATAGGCCTGTCTGTGGTTTTAGTGAGGCTGAACGGCAGGGGGATGGAAAGTGCTTTAACAAATAAAGCTATTGTTTACCACAATGAGGATCTTTCATTTTTTCTTTTTTTCCCCCCTCCAAATTTAAGCAAGCAATATGCAACCTAATTGGCACTCTAGGTCACGTTATCCAGCCAAGTCTTGGGATTGCATCCAGCCAACAGGAAGGCAGCAAACAGAGATGAGAGCATATGAAAGGAAACTGTGGGAAATGTTGAGACGCACTCTCGAAAGTACCTTTGTACGTTTGGCTAAGTGGTGCATCCTTACTTGAGCCCTGGCGTCGGGAGAGAGTGCATTCCCAGTTCTGGTGACCCTCCTTAAGCCTCTGCTCCAACTCTCCCAGTTAGGATTTTTGCCTCTTCTTTGTTGTATGTCCAACAGATATTTTTGCTGTCTTCGGAGGAATTAAGTCTCTGGGACCTGGTCTTGACACCACATCAGTCCTCTCTGCTATAAATAGTTTCTCTCCAGCCAAGACAGATGGTTTCTGAGATCACAGAGGAAGATCTGACTTAGCATCCCATTGTATTTGCAGCCGGTCATTTAAACCGACCTTTTAAAATGCCAAGATAATGATGAGGGTGAGCCTCTTGGGAAGGTTTACAAGCACACCTGGACCCAATCCTCAGTCACAGACTTCTGCCTCCGCTGTTCTAATCCTGTGATGTTGCTCCCAGGTCTGCCTGTGGGGAATGAGGCTCTTCTGTGATAGGTTGCACATGTTTGCTCAAAGGCTGCCCTTTGCTTAGTGCTGAGGCTACAAAATTGAGTGAGATAACCCTGTCCTCAAAGAGCTCACACATTTGTTCAAGTTCATCCTACTGACTTTAATGTTTATGGTTAATGTTAATATAGGGGATCAACCAATGAAGAATCATAATTGGTACTGTTAAAATAGGGACTTCCTCTGGAAAGTAGGAAGAAGTACTTTCTAGATTTAATATAAGCTATTTGTTATATGTTTCTTATAAGACAGGAAGCCAGATAAGGCATAGCGGATAGCAGAGGTGGTACTTTAATTTGTATTTTTTATTTCCTTCCATCGTTCTGTCCTTTCATCCCCCATCCTGTGCTCTGGCACATGCTCTCTCTTGCTCTCTCCCACTCCCTCCCTCCTCCCTGTTGGGGTGTTAATTTGCACGAAATCCTGAAGTTCAGAGGATGCCACCTAATCTGCCAAATGAAAGACCAAAGGCTCTGTCCTCTTCTGCTGCTTGTATTGTAGTCCTTAAACTGCTTCTCCCTGAATCCCACAACATCCCCGTCTCAGAAGTTTTTGCTTGCTGATCAGGAGTTTTACTGCCAGTATCCTCAAAAGAAGTAAAATACAGCTCTCCAGACGCGTTCATTGGGGTTATTTTGTAATCAGCCTTAGAAGTTACAGAGAAGAAAAAGAAAAACTTAAGAAATCTTTTATCTTGGAGTATTGGCAGACTTGAACTGTTGGGGGGGTGTTGAACAAAAGTGAAATGGAGAAAGAATGAGGGTCTCCAGGACCCTCTCTGTATGCATTTTTCTACCATGGCCAGAGGCTCCCAGACTAGACAGTGAGTTCTTTCTAACCTAAAAGGCAGCGTAGCAAAGTAATGATGCTGATTCTTTGGCTTTGGAATCTCAGCTCTTTAATTCTGGGATGTTGGACAAGTAACTTCACCTTTCGAGTTAAATCTGCTTCATCATTTGTACAACTGTGGTGATGACAAAACTCTACCTCTTAAGATTGTTGTGTGTGGTAATTAAGATAATGAATATAAAGAACTTTGTCAGGTGCCTGTCTCTACTGATTTCAGCTACTGTCCATTATTAATAAACATTTGTATTAAAGGAGATCCTTAACTTTCTTCATCTGCGTGTCTCCGGTATGTTACCTGCACACTGAAACATGGCTTTGTTCCTAGACAACTGGATATTTGCTTTTCAGCATCAAACTTTTAAAAGGTGATTGACATGCTGTTTTTAATATGTAATTAAAATGTCGGTCGGGTGCGGTGGCTCACGCTAGGATCATGCCTGTAATCCTAGCACTCTGGGAGGCTGAGGCAGGAGGATCGCTCAAGTTCAGGAGTTTGAAACCAGCTGGAGCAAGAGTAAGACCCCGTCTCTACTAAAAATAGAAAGAAATTAATTGGCCAACTAAAAATATATAGAAAAAATTAGCCGGGCATGGTG
>CAUYRT010021602.1:0-20759 GCA_963574885.1 Lepilemur ruficaudatus | reverse complement strand
GTCCCAGCTACTCGGGAGGCTGAGGCAGAAGGATTGCTTGAGCCCAGGAGTTTGAGGTTGCTGTGAGCTAGGCTGATGCCACGGCACTCTACAGCCCGGGCAACAGAGTGAGACTCTGTCTCAAAAAAAAAAAAAAAACACATAAAACAAAAGGATACACAGTAAATATATTAAAATATTTGTGGGGTTGATGGAAATGGAGAAATAGAATACAATCAAATAGAAAAATAAATAAAAGATCAGCCATGCATGTACATATAACAGTAATATGCCCTGAACTGAGGAGTATAATACACTCAACTTTCTACTTCTTACGTCCAATTTAAAAATAATAATATTTTTAAATACGTAAATTAAGGATTTCGATTCTGGTGTTATGGAAGAGTAGATTTTGGGGGCACGGGGGCTACTCCTACAGAATAAGTCTATCCTGGGTAACATAAGTTTGATGTACTAATGGAATCTCATAAATTAGGGAAAATCTCTAAAGACAACTCACCCACACACAAAAAAAAAAATTTGAAAAAACTTGAGCTTAAATGCTTAAATCAAAGCTGGAAACTAAGAGCACTGAGTGGTGAGCAAGTGGGAGACACAGGATGCTCTTGAGGACAGATGCCGATAGTGCTATGTGATCCCGACACCAAGGCTAAGACAAGGCCAGTGGATGACCTGAAATGGGGGCTCCCACACTAGTCAGACACTCTTGAGGGGACAAAATTAGTGTCCCCTGACTTCTGGAAAAACCAGATGAAAATCTCTCTGGAGTAAAGCAAATAGGAAATTTAGGCCTTCAGTATTCCCTCAAATTAAAATTACGAAAATAAGAGTTCACATTCAAATATTACCAAACACACCAGAGACAATCCACAATGAGTGAGAATAAACAGAAACAACAAATTATTTGGACTGCAGATATTCACATTAGAATGATTAGATACAGAACACAGAATGGCTGAGTATACAATGTTTAAAAGAATTAAAGAGGAAACCACGAAGATGAGCAAGCAGCAGCACTGCTGGAAATAACCAGGCAACTCAGAAATAACATAACAAATATGTAATTTGAATTGGAAAAGCTCAATGGATAATGAATAATTTAACATAGTGTCAGTATATCTGAATATATTATGCAGAATTTATCATAGAAAAAAATCCCAGGAAATATGAAAAGGAAATTTAGAGGAATGGAGGGATAAAATAAAAATGTAACACACAGCTAATTGGAGTTCTACAAGGAACAGCAAGAAATAATGGCTAGAATCTTCCAGAATTCATAAAAATCATGACCATGGAGATTTAAAAAGCACCATAGAGCCCATGAAGGACAAATAAAAAGAGATCTGTGTCTGGATACAATGTAGTCATCGGAACACCAAGGCAAAGAGATCTTAAAAGCAACCAGAGTAAATACTGATTACTGCAAAGGAGAAATTTAGGCTTATGGCTCACTTTATACTATGGAAACAGTAAGATGGTGAAATAATGTCTGAGCAGTGAAAAAAAAATATCAATCCAGATTGTCTGCTCAACAAAACAATTTTTCAAACGGGAGACACAGAGCTTCCATAAAAATAAATGGCAATACCAGCCCTGTGGTCATAATACAGAGCCTTGGGACAGCAGCCAGCTGGATGGACTAAACCTGAGACACTCACGTGCAGCTCCAACATTTCTAAAGAGTGCATGCACACTAGACAAACACAGAGCAACCCCATGGGCCTATTGTTTTAAAGATGTTTCATATACTTTAACTGAGTTGATGGTGAGAATTTGAGCTTGGTTAAGGAGAGGCATGATAATTACCATTTTATAATCTGGTAAACATATCCAGAGGTTAAAGTACTGATAATGAGTATTGGACAAATGTTTTTAAGTTTTCTTCCTTTGAAAGTATAAATGTAGATAAACATGTTAAGTATTTTTAATGAAATGTCCTCTACTGATACTGCAGATATTTAGGAACTTCTCTACAGGCTCACAGTCTCAGTCTCATTCATAATTATCACCAATAGCCTCATTTTGACACCACAGGGAATACTCCCCAAGTAGCTTAATTTATGATTTTTCTCTGGCAGCCTCTCATAAATCCCCGTTATCAGAACACTATCAGCGATGCCTAATGAGTCATGCTGTACATCATCCTCCTTAATAATACCATCATTTCTGAAGAAAGAGGCTGCATTAGTTTTCTATCCTTGCTGTAACAAATTAGCCCAAACATGGTAATTGTAACAATTCAAATTTATTCTGTTTTTACACTTCGTAGGTTACAAGTTCAACACAGGTCTCACTTGAGTGGCCCTAGGAAAAGACCTTCCTCCTTACTTTTCTGGCTTCAAAAGACTGCTCACAGTCCTGGGCTTGTGACCCCTTTCTCCACCCAGGTAAATCTATGTCTCTGATACCCTTCCTTAGTCATGTCTCCCTTTGCCTACACTCAGCAAATATCTTCCACTTTTAAGGATTCTTGTGATTACACGGGGCCCACCTGGATAATCCAGGATAATTTTCCCATCTTAAGGTCCTTAACTTCAGTCACAACTCCAAAGTTTCTTTTGCCATGAATGGTACATATCCACAAGTTCCAAAGGCATGGACATCTTTGGGGGTCCATTACTTTGCCTACCACAGAATGTGGAAGAGACCCTCTTGGATTGATAGACATATCATAGGTAATGTAACCTTGGGGATTTTTTGTGGGTTTTTTTCTGTTTGTTTTTGTTTGTTTGTTTGTTAGAGACAGAGTCTCGCTCTGTCTCCCAGGCTGCAGTGCAGTGGCACAATGATAATGTCACTCATATTACATAAGGTCATGCTAACCTTGTATACTGCATGTCACTTTTCATTGTGTCCCCTCATTTACACTCAGGTTCTGGAAGATAATTAAGCCCTAATACATGTATTATATATAGTGAATTATGATATTACATTTATAATATTTAATATTAATGTATATTACACATTAAATTTGTTATATGTGATGAGTTAACTTATCTCCTATACATTTAGAATAGCATTAATTATACCTCGTCCTTGGGAAAATTGACAAAAGAATCACTTAAATCATTTTGTATGGATCTTAAGTATCTTGTGAAATCTCAGTTGGAAAAGAATATGTTTTATTATAGTGTGCAAAATAAAAAAGGCCTGGGACTGCCATTGTACAAAGTATAATTATTGTGTCAAACAAAAGTAGTGGCAATACATTGTAGGTGTATAACATAAATAAAGGTAAATGCGTGATCAAAAAAATAGCACAAATGACTAGGGGAATGACAATATTTAAGATTGTTTTACTATCTATAAATTGCTATAATATTAAGGTAGACTGTGATGTGGATCTGGAACACCACAGAGCAATTACTTAAAAATAACATCGAGGTCTACCTAACAAGTTGACAAATGACGATAAAATAGAAACCTAAACAATACTCAATCCAAAAGGATGTGGGAAGGAGGGGAGAGGGTAGGAAATTCAACGAATAACACATGATTTTTGAAAAGAAACAACAAGGTGGGTGATTTAAACTTGACTATAACAATATTTATACTAAATGTAAAGAGCCTAAATCATGAGTCAGCAAACTTTGGCCTATGGGCCAAATACAGTCCATCATCGTTTTTGAAAAATAAAGCTCCACTGGAACATAGCTGTGCCCGTTCATTTGTGTAGTGTCCATGCTGCTTTCATGCCATAACAGCAGAGTGGAGCAGCTTCAGCAGAGATCATATGATCCCAAAAACCTAAAACAGTTACTGTCTGGTCTTTTATAGAAAACGTGTGTTGGTCCTTGGTCCAAACACTCCAATTTAAAAGTATAGATTCTACGGCCGGGCGCGGTGGCTCACGCCTGTAACGCTAGCACTCTGGGAGGCCGAGGTGGGTGGATCGCTCAAGGTCAGCAGTTCGAAACTAGCCTGAGCAAGAGTGAGATCCTGTCTCTACTATAAATAGAAAGAAATTAATTGGCCAACTAAAAATATATATAGAAAAAATTAGCCAGGCATGGTGGCACATGCCTGTAGTCCCAGCTACTCGGGAGGCTGAGGCAGGAGGATCACCTGAGACCAGGAGTTTGAGGTTGTTGTGAGCTAGGCTGACGCCACAGCACTCACTCTAGCCCGGGCAACAGAGTGAGACTCTGTCTCAAAAAAAAAAAAAAAAGTATGGATTCTAAAATTGTCTTAAAAAATTAAATACGATCTGCAAGAAACCCACTTTAAATATAAATATATGAATAAGTTAAAAGTAACAGGACAGAAATAGATGTGCCATATAAACACGAACCAAAAGCAAAGAGCAATGCCTGAGATAGTATCAGATCATGCGATGAATCAGACTTTAGAACAACTGTTATTACCAGTGATAAAGAAGAATATATCCTAAGGATAAAACGGTTAATGTACTTAAAAGTTTATATGCATCTAACAACAGATTCAAAATATATGAAGCAAAAACAGAACTGAAATGAGAAATAGACAAATCCACGATTATAATGAGAGATCTTTACCCTCATCAATCAATAATGGACAATATAGACAGAAAATTTATAAGCATAAAGAAGTCTTGGACAGCACTATCAACAACTTGAAATAATTGATACCAATAGAATATTCTGCAGACTACACATTCAAGTGTTGACAGAGTACTCACTAATATTAGTCCAATCAGCATAGTTATCAGTAGCAGTTACTCTTAGTCAAAAGGGTCCTTGGGGTTACACACCCCAGGACTGTGATTTCGTTTTCTCTTTCAAGAACACTTTATCACTTCTATTGTACATCACCAGAGGGAACTGGGAGCCTCATTGTTAATCTGTTGTATCCACTATCATTTCTCTACTAGTAGCTCTTTTTAATCAGGACACACACACCCCTCCAAATTTAACGAGGATTCACAGCACAAGCCTGTAAAACATCAATACTAATCATACATTTAATAGTGGGAGCAATAAAACCAGTGCAAGACAGAGGTCCCAATGGCCCCACTCAGATGGCCACAGCAACTTTCTTAGTAAGCAGCCAACGAGACTCTCTCCTTCTCTCCCCCTCTCCCTTCTCCCTTCTCCCTTCCCACCACCAGAGAATAAGAAGTAGTCACTCTCTGGTCACTTGACCTACTTGATTGCCTGTGTGAACAGCTATGGAAACTTCTCAGTTTCAGGGGACACATAAGCCTTGCAGTTTGACATGCTTTGCAGGCATGTTCAGGGATTCTCGGGGCTCAAGGTAGACCCCCCTATCCCAACACATAGTAATAAAATAAGTGGGAAGCGATATCATATAAGAACAGATGGACACATAGACCAAAAGAACAAAACAGTGAACTCAGAAAAAGATCATGTATGAGTGAAAATTTAATACATGGTAAATATAGAAACATAGCACCAAAAGTCAAATGTGAAAAGATAGGTTGTTTTGTTTATGGGGTTAGGAAGTAAATAAAATTGGATCCCTAATTCACATCATATATACAGTTAGAGTCCAGATAAATTAATGAAAAATAAAATAGAAAATCAATAGGAAAAAATGTCAGAATACATATCTGTGATTTAGAGGTAAAAAAGGATTCTTTTTAAAATATTTGAAAAGCACAAATCCTAAGGCAAAATATGTTAAATATGATTACATGAAATTATTTTTGTTTAATAGAGAAAGCATGGATAGAATTGACAGATAACAGACTAAGAAAATATCAGCAATAGCTAAAACTGACAATGTACAGATACATAAAGAATTTCTTTAAGTCAACAAAAGATAATCCAAGAGAAAAAAATGTACAAAAATATGAATAAGCAGTTAAAAGAGAACAAACCTCAAGAGCTTATAAACAAATCAAGAGATGCTTGACCTCAGTAGTTGCCACGGGAGCAAATAATGAAAGCAATAATGAAATATCATCTTATCCCTGTTAATTTGGTTAAAAACTTAAAACCAGGCAGTCTCAACTATTGGTAGAATGTAGGAATAGAGGAACCCACATGTACTCCTGGTGGGAAAAGAATGGTGCAGACAGTCTACAGAGCTATCTGTCCACACTTAGTCAAATCAGGTTTACATATTCTTTATGACCCAGCAATTTTACTCCTAGGTATGCAACCTAAACAAATTCTCCTGTAAGTCCATGAGTGCCATATATAGCTATGTTCATTGCAGCATGGTTTACGGTGTTAGGGATTCCAAGCAATCTGAGTGTCTATCACTGACTGGGAAAGTGAACAGACCTGTTCTGGTGGATACACATGGAGTCTGATGAAGCATTTAGAAAGACTGAACTAGATGTTCACAGAGCACCATGGCTGGTACTTCAGTGCTAAGTAAATGAAATAAAATGAGATCCATAATTTACTGTTTTTCTATAAATTAAAAATACAGGCACACAAAACTAAACGTATTTTAAAAGACTACACATAAGCAAATGACACACACCAAATATATTAGAATGGTTGCCAATGGTAAACGAGAAGAATGCAGGTTGAGCATGGGTGACAAATGACAATAAGCTAGTGAGTGCATTGATGCATGAACAAATGAATAAGAATCATTCTTTCCTTTCTGAAATAGTTTGAGGGGAATGGCCTCAAATGGAGTAAAAACTTATGGAAAAGTACATAGGCAAAAAAGCATAAGTCTATAAAAACAAAGGCACAAAAACAATTTCAAGCAAACAACAGTGTTTCAAGAGGAGTAGCAGAAGATAAGGAAAGAAAGGTAAGTTAGCTGAATTTGATGACTTTTTTGTTTCTCCTTACCTAAAAAATAAGTTATAAGAGTATATATTTATATATTATATATTTAATGTATGGATTGATCCTGGAACTTGAGCCCATGATTGAAGACACTTGGGATCTACATGCAAGAAAATAAAGAGAAAGAGCATCTCTGCCCTAAGTATCTTCTGTCTGATGCAGCTAACATCTGTGGGCACTTCCTGTGGCTCTGTGATGTCACTTCCTTTTGTAGCTATTAGTTCCCTGCAGTGTTTGTGCTTTACTCAACCCAGGCTGCCTGATAACAGATGTGATTTCCAGCTGTGTCTATATTCCAACCACAGCAGGTTCATTAATAACAATTATTAAGTACTTTATGTTACAAATTGAGCCTGGAGCAATAGCGAAAACATCCAGTCATTTGTTTTATGGCCTCTTGTCAGAGCTAACTATAAATTCCCATTATCTCAACATTATCATCACAGCACAATGGATCTAAGCATGAGTCATAAATAAAACTACCAAACAGCTCAATCATTCTGGAAAGAACAGAGCATAAATTAACACTTGACAATGTAGTGTTATATATGAACTTAAATAATAGCTCAGGCCTTCCTGTAGGCTAATTATACAAATTATTTTTTAAGACTTACATTTGTAGTTGCATGGCTGGTGCATTCATTTTAGACACACTATTAGAGCTCATTAAATATACAATCCATACGTTGCCCTGCCATAATCCAAGAATTCCTACTAACAATGTATGAAGAACAGTGAAAATGAAGGAGAAAAGTTTCAACTGAGAGAATGTCTCTTAGGACTATAGGGAGTAGGAAAAAAAACACATTTTCTCTGAATACTACATTTCACAGAAGAAATCGTTAAATTTGGGAAGATTAATAGATGAGAAGCAGCACACTGTATGTGTTACAGGTTCCTGGGTGGAAGTCCATATGGATTTTCAGTCAATTGTAAAAATATTTATTTCGTTATCTCTCTGTGTAGTATTCCAACTATCTTAAATGATAAAGAGAGGTAGAATAAAAAAAATAACTGAAATATTTACCTCTTAATTTTTAAGAGAAAAATAGCCAATAAGCACATGAAAATTGTTGAAACACTAGTAAACAAAGACACGCAAATTAAAGTCATGAGATAACATTTTTCATGCTTTATAATTCCCAGTTAAGTGGGGAGGGTGCAGTGAAATAGGAAGTAGGAAATTCAATCATTTGCTAAAACAAGTATAAAGGGGCTCAAATCTTGAAAGCCATTTGGCAATATCTACCAATATCCTTAAAAATGCCCTTTACTTTTGATTAGTAATTCTGATCAAATTGCAAAATTTATCTGGTTTAGCACATAAATGTTAATGATAATGAATATATATTGGCAAGAGAGAAGTAGCAAATAATAAAATCTATTACGGGAATGGGAGATTAGCTAAACTGAAGTCTGAAAGGAAACGGTTAAATAACTCCTGGTATACCTGCATAATGAATTACTGTGCTGCTGTCAAAAATATTTTGTGAAGAATATTTAATAGAAAAGTGCTCATAGATCACTTTAAGTAGGTTATAAAATGGTTTATATCATATGATTTCAATCATTAATCATATTATAAATTTTTACACATATGTATACACCCATACATAAGACTAGAAAACATACACTAAAATATTAAAAGTTTTATATGATGAAACTATGAATATTTTTTATCATCTTAATCTTCTACATTTTCTAAAATTTCTTTCAGTGGGAAAGAGAAATAGTTTACAAAAAAAAGCTGCCTAGCATGAATTCCTATTCACACTATTTTCAAGGCCTTCCATAACCTGTATCCAATGGACACATCCAACTTCGTCTTCCACAAAGTCCAAGATAAAACTTTGGTCAAATTCTTTTTTTTTTTTTCCATTGCCCTCAAATCATGCCCTATTTCTTTTCAAATCAGTCTTTGCTCTATATGCTCAAGGTAGCAAAACTGTTAA
This sequence comes from Lepilemur ruficaudatus, assembly GCA_963574885.1. Lineage (NCBI taxonomy): Eukaryota > Metazoa > Chordata > Mammalia > Primates > Lepilemuridae > Lepilemur > Lepilemur ruficaudatus. The sequence goes on along the minus strand of CAUYRT010021602.1, from coordinate 12,055 downwards.
ACATTAAAGTTGGAATCTTAAGGAATTTAATCAAAGGTAATTACCTCCTCCCCCTCAAAAGCCCCAACCTTTTCCTTCCATCTCTTTTAAAACACATCAAAAGAAGACCCAGCCATCACCTCCAGCTACACTACTCAACTCCTGTTGTCCCTTCTTTACTTCCCTTCTGCTCCAACGCTAGCTCTCTCCTAGCACGTCCACACTGCTTTTCTCACCTCCCCTGTCTTCATGCCTTTCTTTAGATATTTTTAGCTTCTTTGGTTGTGTTCTTTCCCTATTTCACATCACATCTTTTGTCTCTGACCAGTCTCCAGATGGACAAAGGCAGGACTATAAGAGGGTGAGCCTCAGTTTCTACATCTTACAGATGGAAAAATGAACACTGTCTGGTCAATATCGCAAGACGCGAGGTGGATATGTTTTCATGCTGTAAAGCACTGTGCATGTTGTAACTGTGGTACCCTCTTTTCCACATTCACACAACAATTATTACCAATATGTAACCGTTACTCTACTGGCCCTTTTTCGGCTACAGCTATGGGAGTTATACTTGATTGTGCCATAGAGATGCTTTTCTTAGCCCAATCCATCACTAAATTCTATTTTGCCTCCAAAATACATCTTAAGTCACCCACAGCATTTTGTCCACTAGCACCAATCTAAACCAAGCAGCCATGATCTCTCATCTAGACTCCTGAAGTGACCCCTGACTTGTTCTCCCCATCAACTCTTATGCCCTCCATCTTATTACTTACACACAAACCAATCATTTTCTTTAAAAAGTTAATCGAAAGTAATTGATTCCAAGACCCAGAATCTCCAGTGAGATTTCCTGAGTAGACTTGGTGGGTCCAGGTGTCTGCATAGCACACAGATAATGAAAGTGTCCATAATGGCATGAGAATACAGAAGAGAAACTAGTGCCCAGGAAAGGGGTATGTATTAATACTTGCCAGAGAACTCTGCAAGTCTGTACAGTTGGAAAAGAGAAGTCTACTGAAAGCCCTCCTAAATAAACAGAGCTGCATTTTTCTCCTTGGGTGTGTGAAGTACAGAAGAAACTTATCAAAGTAATGCATTGAACACATCTAAACTGGCAAATTCCTTATTTAATTCAGCAGAAGATATCTGAACACAGCCAAGTTATTTTTAGCCACAGATGACCTCACTAGTGAAATGTATAGAAAGCATGGCCTGAATATGCACTAAGCACCTCAACGGCTCCTAGAATAAAATCCCCAATCCCATCTAGAATAAAGTCCCCAATCCTTACCACTGGTCTGGGGCCTTGTGGAACACAGCCTCTTTCTCTTTCTTCAGCCAATCTCTCCATGGCTTATTAAACTGACTTCTTATTTCTTGACTATTTTAGCTCTTTCCACATTTTCATGATGCCATTCCCTCTGCCCTAGTCTTCACCTGAATAATTTCGACAGGGGTTCAGCCATGGGGAGGCATGTATGTCAAACTGATGTGAGGGTTTGACAGAAAGGTATTTGCATAAGTAGCTGAGGAGCCTCCTGAGAGAATACTCCTATTAGGGTAGGAAGAGCACAGGTACTGAAATGAGCGCCAACCATCAACACTATTCATTGAAATAAAAAAGGGATTCTGAAGATGGCATGTGTTTGTCACTAGCAATTGTCTCATTCCAGTCCCACAGACTGGGAGATTTGTGATGTAAAGTAAAGATTATCGTGTAATTGTTTTTGTCTCTTCTGGGAAAACTGGTTCACTATATAAAGAAAGCTAAGTTGGATCCCTACTGTGTTAAATACTGTTAGTATTTATCCAATATTCATTCCCTCTTCTTCTTTGCTGACAGAACTTTGATTTCATGTGGGGTGTCAGCTGTCAGGCTAAGCGCCTGCTGCCTCATCCTCTCTGGAAGCTCAGAGCACCCGTGGAACAGACATATTTATAGCTAAGAACGCACACATAGGCTATTTCTGGGAAAGATTATGCATTCTTGGGAAAAGGAATGGATGCACCTGAAAAGCTCCCTCCCCTTTCCCATACCTTCCTCCCTGGAATGTGGACATGATATCTGAAGCTTTGGCAGCTATCCTCGCACCATGAAGTGACAAGCATGGAGGGAAGGTCAAGAGAGTCACAGAGATGCTGCCCAGACACCATCAAGCCACTGACCAACTGCAGAAGATACTTATTTCCAATTCTACATGACCATCTCCCACACATTTATGAGAGAATCAAATATGTTCTTGATGTCTAGATAGCTGCTGTGTTCTTGTCTTCAAGGACCTGCTGCTGTTTTCATGACCTCTTGTTCCATCAAAGCTAGAAAGCCCCTGAACTTCCAAAGCCACGTGGTGGTCTGTGGTAAGTAAAGGAAAGCCACTCTTTATTTCACATATTAAGTGTAAAATGGTAAATGAGACATTTTCCTGAAACCTTCATTTCCAAAGAAGTGGCAACTATCAGAAAGGCAGTGTCCTATTGAGAACTAAGCAACTGAATTCTGGAGCATTGAAAGAAGCACATAAATGGATGGAAGTTTCAGTTCACCCCTTTCTCAGTCCATGAAACATCAAGAGGTTGCATGTAATCGGTAGCAATATTAATGTCCTGAAGACATAAATAATAGGGTAGCTCGAATTGATATTTATCAAACTCCTCTGTGAAAACAGAGGATGCCCTTTATTTTTCAAGTGTTCATGGGACAGTCATGTGGACCGGCTTCTGAGTCGGAGGAGTAAGGGAGCTCTAAATAAAAGTTGAGTGTGCAGTTTCACTAAACCCTGAGAGCTGCTCTGTCCAGTATGATAGCCAGCAACCAACGGCTATTTAAGTTTAAACGAGTTAAATAAAATTTAAAATTCAGTTCCTCAATCATGTGAGCCACATGTGACTATTGGACAGCACACATATAGAACTTGCCCGTCATTGCAGAAAGTTCCATGAACACTGCTGCTCTAGGGACTTGAGACGCAGGCTGTCTGCTTCGGCCATTCCTTGGCACGTCACACGTGTAACCAGTTTGATGGCCACTGGTAGGTAATCTCCAGGAGAGAAGAGATTTGTATCAAAATTATACACTGCTTCGTTTCTCATGCCTTGTCAATAACTAATTGCTTGGTGAATTCAGAATTCTCAATTCAGTTAGGCATAACATGAAGCATGTTTTATTCTCAAAATGACTTGTACTTTTCCTGGTCTTAAACACTCAATCTGTCTGGAACACACATCTCATTTTCTTTTATTGTATTCCTATTTAAATTTTAGTCCAGTCCAATGATTTCTATAATCTCATCCACTTATTAAAATCTCAGGCTCAATCATGAAAGTATTCTGTCAAGTACAAATATTATTTTTACAGTTTCCATGTGTAGTTTCAAGCTAGGACACCTTTTGTCCTCTCTGTCTTCCTCCTTTCTTCTCTTTATTGCTGGTTGTTTTGCCCTCACCTTCCCAGCAGAGCCCCAGGCTCAGAAAGTGTCACTATTGTCTGCCTTGTTCAGTAGAGAAGACAGAGGCAGGGAGAAGGGAGAGTCTATGTGACTAGTTGTCCACTTAAAGTGGCAGGGGCTCCTGCTCCCCAAATCTTGGCCTGCTCATCATGCTGTCTGTGGTCTTTGTCATTGAGGCAGTCTTATTTTATACTATTTTTAGGGAGGGCAGAGTTTAGCCTCCATCTGGATCCCCTTCATCTTGGAGGGGATTCTTCAGCCTCCTTTCCAAGTCTGCCACAAAGACAATCAGATGGTTAGCCTCCATTATTAGTAGACACTGCAACCCCTTCTCTATCGGGGCCCCATCACTCAGATAAGCAGCCCTCATTTCCATCCACTCCTGGGTGCCCCTGGCTCTGTTCCCTTCTCTAGTCTCCATATTCCATCACACAGAGCCACAGAAATTATCAGGATGCTTTTCCACTCTGCAAGTGCCACAGGCCATCCTTCCTAGACATAGTCCCTACAATCCCTTTAAGCCATGTTGACATGATCTATTTCTGCATGATTCCTTTCTTCAGAAATCTACAAAGTGGGCACAAGTCCCTGCACTCAATTATGCTCCTTAGCTTCAAAGGATATGAGTCTGGTATAGCCATGTTCAACTCCACACAATAAGTACATGCTCTCCTCATGGTCACTAAACCATCCTCCCCCACCAAACTCTTTTTTTTCCCCTTCCTTTCTTTTATCTGTAGTTGGAATAATGCCATCAAATAAATCCCTTTGGCCTCTCCAGAAGGTGGACTTTGAGTTTCTTATCAAGAAACATCATTCTTTAATCTCTTGGCCTTCAATAAATTACAATCTTTATTTTCAATAGGACACATTCTTCCCTAAAATCCCTGCTTTCTTTGTGAACCAAAATGGAAGAAAATATCTCAACTGCACCTTGCACCTTAATATGACACATACTAGAGAAAGGACATGCTTTCTCCCACCTCGACACAGTCTGCCATGCAGCCCTGGCTCCTCAAGGGCTCCAGACACTAAGCTTGAGACCATGAAAACTGCAGCAGCTCCTGGAAGACAATACAGCAGCCATCTGGACCTCATGGAACATTTTGGATTCTCCCCTAAGGATGAGGGAGCTCACAGAATTGGAGGTAGGTATCTGATGAAGTTTGCCCATGGCTTGATGGTCTGGTCTCTCCCTCATGTTTCTCACCTTATAGTCAGGAGATGGTCACTGCATGTTCAGATGTCATGACCGCATTCATGGGAGGAAGAAGGAGGAAGAGGGGAAAGACTTCACCAGCTGAATCTATTTATTCTCTTTCCCAGAAACCCCTGCTCATGTCTCATCTGCCAGAACTGTGGCTGCCTCGTGCTCACTCTGAGCTTCCAGGGAGGATGCAGGAGCAAGCACTTAGCCTGAATAGTGACACCCAAATAATATCAAAGTCGAATCAACAATGAAGAAAGGGGAATTAGATACTGAATAGACAACTAAGTGGATCTAACACCAGTTAGGGATCCATTTTTTTTTCTTTGTATCCTGAGCAAGTTTTTCACATACCATGTTCCACACACCCATGTTTCCATCTAGTCTGTAAAACCACCTTGATCTTGTGCTAATTTCTCATATATACATAGATTTTGCTGCATTCGGTATTCTTCTTCACTGGTCTATTGCTTTGTCCCTAGATTCGTATCACACTGTTTTAAATATCTTATTTTCTTGGTATTCAATAATATCTGTTACATGTAATTTTCTTTTTCAAACTCTTAGATATTTGTGATTGAATTTTACAATCAGTTTGATGAGTTTGTAAAAAAAATAACTAGAGTTTTTATTTACATTACATAGAATTTGTATATTATTTAGTATCTTTTTGATACTAACATCATAAGCAGTCTCTTTCTATTTATTATGTCTTTTCCTTTATGTCCTTTAACACAATTTTAAATTTTCCCATGTAGATTATTTATTTGGTTAATTTCCATAGATTGCTTTTGTTGAAGTAGCATAGTGTAATGGTTCTAGGCCCAGATCCTGGAAGTAAATTTCCTGGGTTCAAATCTTAGCTCTGCCACTACCTATTTCTTCTTGCAAAGTACTTAATCTCACTTTGTCTCAGTTTCCTCAACTGTAAAATGCGATTAATTATGTTAGCTATCTCATGGGATTCTAGTAAGATGTTAAAAATACAAATTTATGTACGACACCTAGTTTCCGATACCTCATAAGCATTCCATCTGTTTAGGCTATTATGATCTTATGAAAGCTATCTCCTTTTCTGTTGTATTTTCTAGTTGTTTATTACCATTGATGCCTGACAGTTGATCTTATAACTTCTAAATTTTGGTTGATTCTCTTTGGTATTCTCTGTGCATAATCATACCATCTGCAAATGATGATAGTTTTTTTTTCTTCTTTTTCAATATTCGTACCCAATATCCCAATATTCTTTTACCTGTTTTATTGTGTTAAATGAGACCCCTAGAACTATGTTGAACAGTAGAGGTGTTCTGTCATTTGCTGATATATGTAGAGATAGAGGTAATTAAATTTGCTGATTTATTTCTCTCTAGATATGTTAATAGCCAGTTTATGCATTTTAAAGTTATAAGTTATATTATTATATGCATAGATGTTCATGATCACTATATCTTCTTATCTTTATCTCTTATGTTTTTTGAGTTTTGTTTTTTTTTTTACAAAACCATATTTTGTCACATATTGTAATTGCTAAACTGGTTTCCATTTGATATATTTTTGTAAGTTTATATTTTTTCATTCCTATAATTTTAACAATTTCATATTATTTGTTGGAATTGTATTTTATAAAGAAAAAACATGTTGCTAGATATTATTTTGTTACACAGCAGTCTAAGAATCTATGTTTTTGATCAGTAACTGTAATGCTTTACACTTACTGTAATTACTATGACATTAGAACTTATTTCTGCCATCTCATTTCTAGGCAGATGAAATAATTATTCTTCTTTGAGAATGAGTGTTTGGAAGAGCCCCAGCTCTATTTTGCTCCATCTGGTACTGGAAATACAGGCTGTTATTTTTCAAGGCTACCACTGAGTGGGGGAGCAGGGTATAAGACTAGGGTAAGTTGAAACACCGAAAAGCTCACTGTTTTTACTGAGATTCAGCCATCTTTCTTGATCCCCAGTTGCTACAAGCCTCTGATTAATTTCTGTAGTTTGGAAAAAGTTGATTCTGATCATTTTTCCAGCTTTTTCATTGCTTTTTGGCACTGGCAAACTTTTGTTATTCCTTACTTCACCACTTTCACTGATATCATTCTGGCTTTTTAAAATAACTGCTTGTTTCTGCTTTATGTTTCATATACCTTTCTTTATATCTTTGAAAATACTCCTCATGCTTACTTTAAATTCTTGTTTGCTCTACTTCATCAATTATTCCCGTGGAATAAGTACCATACTGTGCATCTCTCTTATTAGTCCTTGTGTAACTCTGATACTTGCTTGTATATTTTTATGAGCTCATATTCCTTTGAAAGTATTAGTATTAGTATCCTTGGATGCTCAAAACAAGACACTAGACTTGAAGACATAATTTGGCATAAGAATGGATGCAGTCACCAGGGAGACACTATGTGCAGTGAGACAAGAGGAGGATTATGATAGAGCTTAGAGGAATTTTCATATTTGAAAGTTAAGAAAAAGCAAAGGAATCAGCAAAGAAAACTAAGAGACAGAGGGGTATGCCCTAGGTGTTTCTTTTGCCTCACCTTCATCTCAGCCCTACTAGAGAGAAGGAAATGCGAAATACAAAAACAAACTCCACATTTCCCAGTCTCTCGGACTGTACGTGCAATTTCGGTTCTGCCAATTGGACACATTTGAGTGACACTTAGAAGTCGGATGTGAGCAGAGGCTGTCTTCCCGTTGCTGTTTGTGCTCTCACACAAAGCACAGGTCTTGGTAAAGACCTGACAATGTGAGAATCGAGAAGCAATACTAGCAGCCAAAAGTGACATTCTTGCATTCAGTCCCCAGCTTCATGGTGTCAAGGGGCATTTGTGGCAAGGTCAGTGGCTTTCTGATTCCTGGATTGCAGCTTTAGTGTTGTGGTCCATGAACTTGATGATTTCAACCCTTGATTCCATTTCTGCAGCAATTCCAATAATTTTGAGCAACTAATTTTTCATATTTAGTCTCTTTCTGCTTAAGAGACCCAGAGTGGTTTCTGCTTTATGCACTGACAGTAACAATGGCTAAAGAATGGCTCTGATATTTGATTTTTTTGCTTTGCTCTAATAGACACATCAAATTGCATACCTAAACAGAATATTGCCTTTCCCGTTTGAAACTCATTCTGTTATCATGTGCCAAGATAGTCGTGGAGTGAGGGGCCAGGTGGTACCCACACCCAGGTAGCCAAAGCTGGCATGTGCTTAGCTTTTCATTTAAAGCAGATCTGAGGAAAGATGCCATCCTATTGTTCGCAATCAGGTCACCCTAGAAACTATTCTCTCTGCCCTTATCCCCAGTGCTATACATGCTCTCCCAAAATACTGACCCTCCGCTTCCCTTCTCAGCCATATATACATCTGATGCCTCCCAGGATCAGCTCTCAACCTTTCCTACTGAACAATCTACATGGTACCTGACCCTGTGTGTTTGTTCCCCATAACTCTTCGGGGCACATAAATCCTTGGGTATTCACTGCTTCTATAACACCCAACCCTGCACATCCTAGTCTTTACCCTGCCACCCTTCATGCTGAGGCAGCAATACCTCTTCTTGCTGTTTTTAATTTGGAAGGAAAACTGTCAGAAATTTGTAATAAGTAACAAAGCAGTGATGTTTCTGGTAGGATTTTGGCCTTCTCTCAGCAGGGTATCTTTTCCCTTGCAAGAAAGCTTAATCCTAAGTGTAATGATATCTCCCCACTGCTTAATGAGGTGCTTCTCTTGTCCCCAGAGCCAGGAGCTGTGTGGACACGTAGTACCCAAGGGCTTCTATATATTTGAGTTGTCAAGCTCCACTCTTGGAAAGCTGTTAATTTCCTCTGAGGTAATTTGACTACAATTAAGTTAAACTGCCACCAGGTGGACATTGGAGCTTTAGCTAAGCCATTTTAATCCCTATAAGCATCAATAAAGTGAAGTAAGAATGTAGTTTGATTTCCATTTAAATGTGTTTTAAAAAATAAACAAAAAGGGGGAAAGGTAGTAGTTTAGCATACTACTTAACTAATTAAAATAGAGCAGTATAAAGATATCTTATTCATGTGTTTAAGCAATATTTATTGAATGCCTACTATGTGAAAAATATTGCTCTAGAATCAAGAATGAGCCAGAGAACATGACAAACCAAGTACTTGGCTTCATGGAGTTTATGTCCCGGGGTGTGAAACTAGCAATAAACAAACAAAAATGCATACTTATCCTATATGACTTTATACATATTATGAAAAATAAAATATTTGTAGCCTGACCATCCCCAAGCACTACCAGCCTATAAAGACCAATAAAGTCTTAATTTTATTTTATCTGTTTGTTATTTATTAGCTATATATCTTTATTATGTTATTTTAGTTGCATTATAATATGAACCTTTAACTAGTCACAGTCTACTTTCCAGTAATAATTAATGCAAAGGAAGGCAGAAAAATTTTAAAAAGGGGAAAAAGAACAGTTGGAACAAATAGAAAACAAATAGCAAAATGGTAGCTTTAAATCCAGCCATCAATAATCACATGAAATGTAAATGGTCTAAACACCACGACTAAAAGGTAGGGTTTTCAAATTAAAATTTAATAAAACAAGAAATACATGTTATACTGTCTACAAGAAACCCATATTAAATATAAAGATAAAAATATATAAAAATTAAAAGGATGAGAAAAGATATAACATTAGTCAAAAGAGACTTGGAATGACAATATTAAGACAAAGTAGATTTCAGAAAAATGAATATTGCCAGAAATAAAGAGGCCATTTCATACTGATAGGTGGATTACTTAATCAAGAGGGCATAACAATTTTAAAAGTTTATGCACCTAAAAGAGTTTCAAAAATATAAAGAAAACATCAGCGAGTTCCCAGGGCAGGGTGAAGGCACTCTCCACACTCACTCCTGTGGCAGTGGGGAGCACCTGCTGGGCTAGGGACCTCCCCAAATAGAGGAGCACACCGGAGAGTTCAAAATTTTTCCCCACTCCAGTTTTTTCTCCGCACAGCCCGTCTGCCTATACCACTGTTACCGGCAGACTTCAGCCACTTCCCTGCTTGCGAGGGTATGGGGCACAGTGGGCGAAGGATGGTTCCCCCGGGGAATCAAAAATGTAGGTTTTTGAATGTAACAAGATAAGTCAACTTGATGGTAATATATTTTGGGAAATCAGCTCACTACAAATTGTGACTGTAAACATTGTACTGTAAATGTTTTGTAGTTTTCCCCCAATAAAATTTTCGGAAGGAAAAAAACAAAAACACTGAGATTCTCATTTCACTGTGATGGTTTAAAACTGATGAATCTGCCTTAGCTAGGGAGTGGTTATCCATTGGCCCCTTCCAGAAATCAAACTAATCCGTAAAATTCAGGACTGAAGCTGGCCACAGTGGCATGTGCCTGTAGTCCCAGCTACTTGGGAGGCTTAGGCTGGAGGATCACTTGAACCCAGGAGTTCAAGGCCAGCCTAGGCAATAGTAAGACCCTGTCTCAAAAAATAAATAAATAAATGAAGAAGAAGAAGAAGAAGAAGAAGAAGAAGAAGAAGAAGAAGAAGAAGAAGAAGAAAGAAAGAAAGAAAGAAAATGAAAAACTCAGGACTGCCTACATAATTTGTGGGGCCCCTTGTTCCCTTGTTTCAAAATAAGAATTTTTGAGCTGGTGACGGCAGAGCATTAAGCCAAACATGGAAGCACAGGGCCCACTGTGACTGCACAGATTGTGAGCCCATTAATGTTGGCCTTGGTAAAACTCTTTGTTCATAGCTAAAAGGAGGGTCATGATCACATATACAAATCTAAAAAACAAAATGTTACTGTGGCCACAAAGCACATGGTTTTTCTAATTCACTGATTGTACTTCTATTTCCAATCAGGAGTCTGCATGTACTTGGTAATCAATGAAATAAAGTTGCTAGGAAATCCTAAAATATATATATATATACACATATATATATAAAGAAAACAACAGAGTGAACTATAAGGAGAAATAGAAAAATGCACAATTATACTTGGAGATTCATTGCTGCTCTCAATAATTTTAAAACAACTACACAGAAAACAGTGAGAATATAAAAGACATAAACAACAGTATCAACCAATTTAACCTAATTGACATTTATAAAACATCCCACCAACAGCAGTAGAATAAACATAATAAATGTTCAACAGATGACTAGATAAACAATTTGTGGTATGTCCATATCATGGAAAAATACTCAACAATAAAAATGTAGTTTTGATACATGGTGCATTCATTAACCTTGATAAGTCTCAAAATAATTATGTCAAATAAAAAAATCTAGGAAAAAAGAATAAATACTAGCTCAAGACATTTCTAGAAAATGCAAACTTATTTATAATTACCGAAAGCAGATTAGTGGTTGCCTGAGGATGAGGAAGTCAGAGAAAGTCATGAAGAAGGGATTACATTGGGGTACAAGGAAAGTTTGGGGGTGGTGAATATGTTCTTCATCATTATTATTGTGATAGTTTCATGAGTATAATCTTCCTGAATTGACGCATGCAATTACATCTCAGTGAAGCTGTTCAAAAATAATAGTAGTAATTCTGCAAAGTGGTCTGAGGCTGCCGGACAAGAAAGCCTCCACTTCCATTTTGGAGTAAACTTGGTCAGAGTGATGTCAAAGCCCTGCTGCTAGTGCTTCAAAGTCTTGGAGAACTTAAGAAAATGGCTCTTTCTATTGTTACTTCTATACGCTCACCTGTTTTCCAAGGGCCCAGAACAGGAATTGCAGGAGTAGGGGCTGTCTGTTCAAGCGCCAGCCTGAACAGCAGTCACCACATTGTACCCAGAATCATTCTCCTTTCAGGTTCTAAGGCTCTCTTTTAATAGAGGTCAAGCCCATAGGTCAGGCTTCCTTTCCTGAAGGATGAGCACTCTCCTGGGAGTCTATGTATTTTCTCACTCCATGCTACACCTTGTAGATTTTTTACTAGTTTGCCACACATCAAATGACTTGTCTGACCTCAGAATAAGTCTTCTACCTTATGTATTAAGAGGAAAATGCAATTAAAGCAAAAATTTTAAAAAATAGAAATAATTACCCACTTAATTTATCAATCATTGCTTAATCTACCTCTCGTTTTCCCTGCAGACTTGAGTTGAATAATTTCTTCAGTTCAGCTAAATCTGTATATGTCACTTAAAAGCCCCTCTGTGGATAAATGCACAATTCTGAATCTTCAGCAGTTTCATCAGTTTTCTCTCTGCAGTCTTTCTTCTACAGAGCCTTTAATTCTCCTAACAAAAGCATACAATTTTAACAGGCTTTTGTTGAGCATCCTTTCCTAAGTGCTCTGAGACCCAAGTTACAGACAGCTGGGATGGAATTCTGATAGAGAATGAGGATGGGCCTTTGGGTGTGGAGAGGTCAGGAAGCAAGGCCACATGTGAGTATTGTC
>CAUYRT010021601.1:0-21076 GCA_963574885.1 Lepilemur ruficaudatus | reverse complement strand
TTTTTTTTTTAATTGTAATTTACATATCATGTCTTTACTCCATTTTAAGTGTACATTTAAATGGTTATTAGTAAATTTACCAAGTTGTACAGCTATTCACATAAATCAGTTTTAGAGGATTTCCCACCCCTCATTGAGACCCCTAATACCCATCCCCAAATACACTTCCAGCATGCCCCTCCCCTTCACAGTGCTCACCACATCCCCTGATGTGGGTCCTCTCCCCACCCCCAAAATCCCCAGTGAACATTACCACCATTTAAGCACCATAGTGTTAATCAGTAAATACCAATATGATGGCGAGTACAAGTGGGGCCCGTTCTTCGGGTCTTGTGTCACCTCACTTTGAATAATGGGCTTAAGCTTAATCCAGGATAATATAAGTGGTGTTAGCTCATTGTCATTTCTTAAAATTGAGTAATATTCCATTGTGAACATATACCAAATTTTATAATCCACTCATGAATTGATGGGTACTCGGGTTGTTTCCACAACCTAGCAATAGTGAATTGTGCTGCCATAAACATTCGAGTGCAGATGTCTTTATAATAGAATGTCTTATGCTCTTTTGGGTAGATGCCTAATAATGCTATTGCTGGATCAAATGGTAATTCTAGTTTTAGCTCTTTGAGGAATCTCCAAATTCTTTTCCACAAGGGTTGCACCAATTTGCAGTCCCACCAGCAGTGTAAGAGTGTTCCTTTCTCTCCACATCCTCGCCAGCATTTGTTGTTTTGGGATTTTTTGATAGAGACCAGTCTCACTGGGGTTAGGTGGTATCTCATTGTGGTTTTGATTTGCATTTCCCTAATGATTAGAGATGATGAACTTTTTTATGTGTTTGCTGGCCATTATTCTGTCTTCCTTGGAGAAGTTTCTGTTCATCTCCTTTGCCCATTTATAAATGGGGTTGTTTGATTTTTTCTTGTTAATTCTTTTGCAGAGCTCTCTCATTCTTTTCTGCTCCATTCAGATGTTCAATATATATACATATATATGCATGTATATGTACGTATGTGTGCATGTGTGTGTGTGTGTATACACAGAAAGAGACAGAAAGAAAGGGGCTCACAAAAATAAAATAAAAAGGAGCAAAAAATGCCTAGGGCCCAAGAAAGTCATAATGCATCAGTGTGGCTCTGGGTTCAGGATCTGTCATGAAGTTGGTTAAATCAAGCTGCAGGCAGAAACTGCAGTTTTTGAAGACTTGTTTGAGACTGACAATCCACTCCCAAGCGCATTCACATGGCTGTTGATTGGAGGCTTCGGTTCCTTCCACATAAGCTGCTGTCCATGACTGACTTCTCCCAGAGTGAATGATTTCAAAAAAAAAAAAAAATATGTGCAAGACTGAGGAGGTGAAAGAGAAGCCACATTTTATTTAAGAACCTAATCTTGAGAGTCACATACCATCATTTCTTTTTCTTTCATAGTCTACTGTTCAATGTCTAACCCTCGAGATTTTGGAGGAACTGTATAAGGGTGTAAATAGTAGGAAGCAGGAATTATTGTGTGCCAGCTTGCAAGCTAGCTACCACCCGGGGAGTCAAGACAGCCTTGGGACAACACTGTCCTATGTTGGATAAAAATGATAAGAATGAACCTCAGATAGGGTTGTGCTCACTGGAACCAAAACTTCAAGCCTAAATTTTATTAAGAAAATTTATTTGAAAATAATCTAATGAATCAAAACTTTATATGTTTTATTTTGCTAAATTTAAGTAAAATAATGTTATACAGTAAATAAAAACTATCACTGCTTACTGAATATGCCACAACTGATAAAGTTTTCATAAAATTCTACATACTGGGAATAGCTATTCTACCTATTTCATAAGCCAAACGTTAAAATTAGGAGAATAACATATATATCAGGGTTTGTAGTTTTCATTTGTTTTTCTGTTATCATTGCCTTGAATATTCTATAAAACAAAAATAAGAGCAAAATTAAACTGGATGGAATATAATTCTGTAATAACTTTCTTTTAAGAAGACTTTTGTGAAATTAAACTGTGGTCTAACATCAATAACTAGTTAATACTTTGATCTTCAATACAATTCTCAATTTCTAACTCTGACTTTCCTATAAATTTGTCATATCTGCCAGGTTTATCTTTCTCCCTCAAGAGATTGCGTGTGGAAGTTGTACTTCATCTGCCTCTTCTCATAAAAAAAATTAAAACACACGTTGCATGCTTTTAAGTGAAACTGGGGCAAGCTCCTTTTTGCCCCTTCTTCTTCTTCTTCTTTTTTCTTTTTGCCATAATTGCACACTTTTTGCTGCTGCACTCAGATATTAAGAAAGCCATTACTCCTTTTCTAAGTAATAAAAGGTGTATGTTTCCTTTTGCTGCTCCAAGAGGAAAAGATAAATGCAGAGAGAATAAAAATATCAGTGAGAACTGGAAGATGCTGATTCAGGTTTGTACCTTGAGTGTAATAGCCACCTATTCTTGAAATGCAATTGTTAATAGATACCAGAATAAATCCTTTCCAGCATGAGCCTTCAGGAATAAATTAGAGTTGCAAACAATTGAGAATTAACATAGGCCATATAGTTTTTTGCCTCATTTTCTATAAAATAAATGATATATAAGGCACAACCACTTAAAATGTTAAAGTTACTTACGTGGAAAACAATTAGCTTGTGCCTCAAAGATACTTAAAATATATCTTTGTCACTCACTTGCCCCTACATTTTAATTTCCTTCCCTACTTACATAATCCTTCAGTGACATCAAATTTAACAGTTTTTTTTACAAGATTTTTGCACACTATCATTTTCTCACTTTTATATTTCTAACCTTTATAAGTTAATTGATTTATTCATGCATTTAGTCAACAATTCAACACTCATTAAATGTGTATAAAGTATCAATTCAAAATATACAAAATAAAGATAGAAATAACACTTATTAATAACCTATTCTGGAGCTGATGCTGCTTATCTGAAGAGTGATACACTCTTGACAAAAGTGACCAGGGATCACCTGGCTAAAATATTATTTTAAACATTTATGTGTGTTGACAGGAATAAAAGTAACACATACTTTTGTGCAGGGGTCACTCACCCATCCCTCTCTGCCCCATCCATGTATGCTTTGAAGTTACTAAAAAATCATAAATACCGTGCCTATGCATAAAAAAATAAGAGAATAGGGATGGCATAGACCAGAAACTGTTGTTGTTGTTGTTGCTTTCCCTAGTCAAATGCAAAGGGGCTGGACCAATTGGAGGCAATACATTCAATGCACAATTTCATTTACTGAGAAAACAGCAAATGAAGAGATACTGGCAGGAGCTAGCTAACTCCCTTAATTGGGGGAGCAAGAGCAAGCCACAGGACAGATGGAGAAAACAACTTCTTGGATCAATTTTTATATTGCAAATCCACAGCTTGGAGAAGCAGCTGTGCTGGGATTCCCAGGGTTTTTTTTCAATGCCCAAACCAAGCTAGTACTTTTGTGGCTCCTCCCTCATGAGGCTCCAAACAGCACTGGGAAGACCAGAAACAACCACATCTTATGCATAATACAGAGGCAGGACAACACAAAAGATGGTGCTGATATTGAGGCATTGGCAGTATGGCCTCAACTCATCAGTGAAGCCAGGCAGAGGAAAGTGTCTGCTTTGCAATTGGCGGCTCTGTCAATATACTCCTCAGGGCTGCTGGATCACTGAACTCAAAATGTCTATTTTAATCAACCATCCCTTCAGCATGACATCTCTGTTGCAGAATATATTTCAGATTAGTTTGAGGATTTTATAATTCACCTATTTTCTGTCTTCCTTTCCCACCTCTATGTTTAATTCAATTGAGTACTTTTAAACCATGCACTTTAAAATACAAACTTTTAAAATAGATGTTGTGAAAAAGAAAAGAGTAGCATCAAAGGTCAAAGTCTGTATTATCCCTGATCCTACACCCAGGAAAAGGTATCATCACTACCATCATGGTCCTAGCTGGTCTTTAACATCAACTTGGTGTAATTTATGGCTCTTGCAGTGTTGATGGCTCCTCATAGAACGTGGCTGAACAGCCAGGATCCTCATCTTTACTGTCCACTTGAAACAAGAGGATTAAAATGAATTACCATGGTTTTTCCAACAAAGAACAATAGAACGCCATGAGCAACAAGAAAAAACGTTAAATATTGTCAAATTTCTGTCCTGTAACACTTAAAATTATTTTCATACTTTTGTATCTTTAGGTAGATTATTATATTGAAAATATTAAACTCTTTGTGTGTAAACTTTACTTCCTAAACTCAACTTGCACGAGACATAACGTCAAAAAAAATCCATATATTTTAAAAAGCATATTAAATGTGGGATTAGAATCTATGTGCTGACAGCCTGTTAGGAAAATGAATCTCAGTCATTACTAAAGATCTTTCACCCTCCCTATGATGAACAAGAATCAAGAAGTCACAAGCAATGCACAGAAACGAGAGAAAGTAACTTTATTCTTCAGCTCGTCATGGTTGTCTATATTCTAATTGTCCCAGATTCTAAGGACTCCTGATGCTTTTGGTTCTCTTGCTTATGAGCCAAACTTGGGCCTGGAAATCTGTGCTGATAGCAGGAGCCATGGAGTCCAAGCTCCAGGTTCCTGGACAGTCCTCAAGCATTGCCCTAAATATTTATTCACAGCCACCCTGTTACATTTCAAAGGAGCCAGGCATAATGCACTTTTTACATTGCCATCTATTTGGAGTCTTAGGAAACCTTCCCTTCTCTCTCACAAATTTTAAAGTCATCCACCCCCCCTTTTTTTTTGATATTACCAAAATACACAGGAACATCAAATGTCTAGAAATCAGAAACTAGGAACATAGTTAATTATAAACGTGTAACAAATATTTAGTAGACCAACAACAAATCTTTCCTGGGGCAAGGAAACAAAAAATCCCACTACCTACTTGAAAGGGGGAAGGTGAGTACAGGGGGAATAAAGTACAAATTAATATCTCAACAAATTGTCCTGCCCACTTATACCCTTCAAATAAAAATAAATCATTGTGATATATTTTAATTTTAGCTGCATATTTGACTTGATTTATTAGTATTTTATTTCCACAATAAAAGACAACTTAATTATTCATGGCAATGATATATATATTCTTTGGAAAATTATAATAGCTTACCTACTACATGTTGAGTCTCATGATCATATTACAAGTGATTCATTAGCAAATTGTGATTATTATAAATTATATCCTTAATATATGTATCATTAAATAAACGCCTATTATGTGCCAAAATATATTAGGAGATTTGCACACATTATTTCATTAACTCTCAACAAAGCTAAAGCAGGTATTATTATTCCAATATTTCACATTAAACTCAATTAAGTTAAATTCACATACGAAGTAGAGGCACCATGATTAAATCCCACATCTATATGTTCACTGGTATCATTTAATAGTATCTCATGATGCTGATATTTTCATAGCTATTTTTTTAACCAAACAACTCTTATATCAATTTTGAGACAACATACTTTCCTTAGAAAACATCAATTTCATTGTTAATTTCAAAGATTAGTATGGAGTTGTGCATGTTTGTCTTCTTTTTTATAAATTCTCTTCAGTACCTTTAATAGTATAACTATCTCTATTTTTTCATGTTTGAGTTTTAACAAGCACCTTGATTAAAATAGTGTTTTTTGCAATTGCTTCATTAAAATAATATTTTATCTATTCTTTTTTCATTGATTCATCAAGTTTTGTCTTACATTTTTAGTTGATTTTCAACTTTTTTTTATATCTACAATGAAATGCTTATTTACTTATTTTCACTGTTACTTAACATACATTAACATAGTAAAAATCACACCCACCAGTGCAGTTTACAAATGTCATGGCAATCCCTGGAAGTTACCCTATAAGGATAAAATTAGGGACAGCCCTTAGCTCTAAGAACTCTCCACCCTTTTTCCAGGAAAATAATGACTATTCCACCCACCACTTAGCATATCAGAAGGCATATATATAAAAGAGAAATGAAGTTAAGACCCCAGTACCTTCTCCACTCCTGGAGATAGAACAATTTACCCTCAGGAAACATACTTTCACTTTCTATTTCTGAGCTGAAAAGCCTGCAATAAAAGCTGCTTGTGTGGAAGTGCTAAGTGTCTTTCAGTACTCTGTAGCACCAGTTCGGCTTGCAATTTTTCCAAGCAAGAAGTCAAAGAACCTGGACAACATCCCTCAAAAAAATAAACCCTGACACTACCACTTTTCCCTATTTTGGATATGGAAATTCATCAAGAGAGCAGCAACAAAGGGCACTAAGACTAGAATGATTTAGATCTGTCCCTGGGTCCAGGACAAACTGAGAGAAAGCCTCAATAAAGCTAAAGCGCTAGTGGAAATCAGTGGAGGACTTGCCTGTATTCTGAATATGTACAGGGCTATAACTCCTCCCAGTTCACCCTTAGTGGAAAGGGTTTAAGTACATCCACTAGCAACCCCTCTACTTCTGTGTCTAATGCTCTCACACCTTCCTTAGTTGTCAGGGAGGGGATGTTGGTGAAAGGTGATCTTACTAATGACATATCTAACAGAGAAAAATAAACTCACAGCACAGAATTGCCATCGTGAATAGAAAACTCACAGTAGAACTGCCCTTTGTTTTGTTTAATTAAATAACTATGACCTAACGTGTCATCTCTAGGAGTTTTTTCATAACCCTGAAGCGCCCTAAGTGGACAGTAGCAGCAGGGATATGATCTCCCCGCTTTAGCTCTCTGCCTCAGTTTCTGCCAAAAAAAAACCAAAAAACAGATTTCAAGGACTCAGATCACCCAGCCTCACAGAGAAAAGACAAAAATAAAGAACACCTGCAACAGCTTTGTGTCTGCTTCTGTTATCAGTCTACTAAAGCAGAAGGCGAAAAGAAGCCATTTCTACCCTTTACTCCAAGCAGACTTCCCTCGGCGGCCCAGCATTTTTCGCTCCTTCATTCATGTGCTGTGGCCACTCCCTCTCTCTCCCTCTTTTTCTTTCTTTCTTTCTCAGAAAAACAAAAACTTTTACTTCTATATATCCTAATCTTTGTATGAGAAGTCTTTCTTTGCCTGTGTACACATTTTACACCTGTTCAGTTGGGCTAGTGGGCTTCCCTTGGCCACCCTATTCCTTGATAGGGTGATTGTCCAAACCCCTATGATCTTGCTCCATCAAAGGGGCAAAGTCTACTGGTTGCAGAATTTCACACAGTTCAGTGTATATATCCCATGTATGGGTCTGTAAACTGAAAACATTGAGTTTATCCCTTCTAACTATTTTGTACCCCTTAACCCACTTTTCTTCACCCACTCCCATCACCCCATTCTCCCTTCCCATTTTCTGTTTTCTGTCTTTCTGCTCTCTACTTCCATGTGGTCTGATATTCCAATTCCCATGTATAAATGACAACATGCAATATTTGTGTTTTTGTTCCTGGCTTATTTCATTTATGATGGTGACATCCAATTCCATCTACATTGTTTCAAATCACATGATTTCATTCTTTTTTATGAACAAATAGTAGTACTTAATTCTGTGTATATATCATATTTTCTTTATCTTCTCATCTGTTGATGGGCACCTAAGTTCATTCCATATCTTTGCTATTGTGAATAGTGCTGCAATATATATGTAAGTACATGTATTTCTTTGATACACTGGTTTATTTTCCTTTGCGTAGATACCCAGTAGTGGGATTAATGGATCAAATGGTAGTTCTCCTTTCAGTTTCTTGAAAAATCTCCATACCGTATTCCATAATGGCTGTACCAGTTTATACTCCCACCAATAATTTATAAGAGTTCATTTTCTTTATATCCTTGTCAATATCTATTTTTTTTGGTCTTTTTCATAATAGCCTTTTTGACTGGGGCAAGATGATTTCTTATTGTGGTTTTGATTTGCATCTTTCTGATCATTAGTCATGTTCAACACTTTTTCATATACCTGTTAACCATTCGTATGTCTCCTCTTGGGAAATATCCAATAATATCCTTTACTAAAATTTTAATGAAATTATTTTTATTATTTTATTTTTCCTGTTGAGATGTTTGAGTTCCTTGTATATTCAGAGTATTAGTCCCCTGTTGCATGAATAGTTTGCAAATATTTTCTCTCATTCTGTAAGTTGTCTATTTACTTTGTTATTTATTTAGTTGTGCAGAAAATTTTAGTTCAGTTAAGGCCCATTTGTCTATTTCTGTTTTTGTTGCCTGTGCTTTTGAAGTCTTAATCATAAATTCCTTGTCTAGAAAAATAGCCAGGAGAGTTTTTCTTAGGTTTTCTTCCAGTATTTTTCTAACCTGGGGTCTGATGTTTAAGTTTTTAATACATTTTGAGTATAATTTTGTGTATAGTGAGAGATGAGTTCAAGTTTCATTCTTGTGCATATGGCTTTCCAATTTTCCCAAAGCCATTTATTGAAGGGGGTGTCCTTTCCCCAGTGCAAGTGCTTGTCAAGGCTCAGTTGGCTGTAAATATATGCCTTTGTTGCTGGATTCTCTATTCTGTTCTATTGGTCTATGCATCTGTTGTTCTACCAATATTATGTTGTTTTGGGTACCATACCTTTGTAATATTATTTGAAGTCAGGTAATGTGATGCCTCCAGCTTTGTTCTTTTTGCTCAGGATTGCTTTGGCTATTCAGTATCTTTTTTGGTTCCATATGAATTTTATCATTATTTTTTTCTAATTCTCTAATGATGTTAGTGTTTTGACATAGATTACAATGAAGCTATAGATTGCTTTGGACAATATGGTCGTTTTAATAAAATCAATTTTTCTGATCCATGAACATAAAATATCTTTTAATTTGTTTTTGCCATCTTCCATTTCCTTTATCAGTGTATTATAGCATCCATTATACAGGACTTTCACCTCCTGGGTTAAACTTCTTCCTAAGTATTTGGTTTCTTAGCTATTGTAAATGGAATTTTCTTCTTGATTTTTTTTCTCAGATAGATCCTTATTGGTGTATAGAAACACTGCTGATTTTTGCACATTGATTTTTATAATCTGCAATGTCACTGAATTTATTTATCAAATTCAAGAGTTTTTTGGCAGACTTTTGTTTTTTCTAGCTATAAGATTATATCATAAACAAAGAGGGACAGTTCAACTTCATCATTTCCAATTTAGATGCCTATTTCTTTCTCTTTCCTGAATGCTGTGGCTGGGAATTCCAGTACTATGTTGAATAGGAGTGGTGAAAGTGGGTATCTTTGTTGTATTCCAGGATTTATAATAAATGTTTTCATCTTTCCCCCACTCAGTATGTGGGTTTGGTATATATGCCCTTTATTATTTTGAGATACATTCCTTCTATCCCTAGTTTATTAAGTGTTTTTATCATGAAGGGATGTTGAATTTTATTGAATGCATTTTCTTAATCTACTGGGAAGAGCTTTTTTTTTCCTTCATTCTGTTGGTGTGATTTGTCACATCTATTGATTTGCATATTTTGAACCATCCTTGCATCCCTGGTATAAATATGCCTTGATTATGATTTATCTTTTTGATATACTATTGGATTCAGTTTGCTAGTATTTTGTTGAAGAATTTTATGTCTATTTTTATTGGGGATATTGGCCTGTGGGTTTCTTTTTTTTTGTTGTGTCCTTGTCTCATTTTGGTGTCTGGGTAATGCTGGCCTCATAGAATAAGTAAGGGAGAATTTAGCACTGCTTTTGCTGAATACCATAGTTTTTTTTTTTTTTTAATGCCTTTACTCCATTTTAAGTGTCCAATTAAATGATTTTCACTGAATTTACTGAGATATACAGTTAATCACATAAATCAGTTTTAGAGGAATTCCTTTCCCCTATTGAGACCCCTAATTCTGCTCCCCAACTACTTTTCAAGCATGTCCCACCCCTCCACAGTACCCAACAAATGTTGTTTCCATTTTCATTTGTTCCTAGAATCTTTTTGATTTCCATTTTAATTTCTTCATTGGTCCAGTGGTCTTCAGGGTCCTGTTCTTTAATTTCTATATATTTATATAGTTTCCAGAGTTCCTCTTGGTATTGGCTAAGTTTTATGTCATCATGGTCTGATAAGACACTTGATATGATTTTGATTTTTAAAAATTAGTTGAGACTTATGTTGTGGTTTAACATGTAGTCTATTCTGGAGCGTGTTCCGTGTGGTAATGAGAATAATATATATTCTGCAGTTGTTGGATAGAATATTCTATACATTTCTGTTAGGTTTATTTATTCTAAAGTTCAGTTCAAATCCACTATTTCTTTGTTGATTTTATGTTTAGAAGCTCTGTCTAATATAGAGAGTGGGTTTTGAAGTTCTTCACTAATATTATATTGCAGTCTAGCTCTCTTTTAGACCTAGTAATATCTGAATTTGGGTGCTCCAGTATTGGGTGAGTATATACTTAGAATTGTTATAGCATCTTGCTAGATTGATCCCTTTATTATTATTTAATGACCTTCCTTTTCATTTTTTTTTTTTTTTTTTACTGTTCTTGACTTAAAGTTTGTTTTCTCTGATATAGGTATGGCTACACCTGCTTGATTTTGGTGGAACATCTTTTTGTTCAATTCTTTACTTTCAGTCTATTTGTGTCTTTACTGGTAATATGTTTCTTATAAGCATCATATAGTTAGATCATTTTAAAAATCCATTCAGCCATTCTATATTTTTTAGGTGGAGAATATCTTCCATTTATATTTAGGATTATTATTGTTATGTAAGGCTTTGTTCCTATTACATTGTTAATTGTTTTCTCGTTTTGTATATTATTTTTTTGAGATTTTTGGGTTCATTATTGTGGTTTGATAGATTTCAGTAGTGATACCATTGGAGTCCTTTCTATTCTTCCTTTTTGTGATTGCTTTACCAGTGAATTTTATCCTTTTGTGTGTTTTTATGGTTGTAAATATTGTTCTTTTGCTTCTAGGTTTAGGACTTCCTTGACCGTTTCCTATAGGGCAGTCCAATGGTAATGAATTCCATTAGCATTTTATTGTTTGGGAAATACTTTGTTACTCTTTAATTTATAAAGGTTAATTTTGCTGGATATTGTACTTCTGACTAGCAGGGTTTTTTTCTTTTAGCATGTTGAATATGTTATCCCGTTCTCTGCTAGCCTTTATGTTTACTACTGAAAAATCCTCTGTTAGCCTGATGAATTTCTCTTTAGAGGTGACTAGGTGATTTTCTCATGCTGTTTTTAGGATTTTTCTCTCTGTCTTTGACTTTAGGCAGTCTGACAATAATATGTTGTGGGGAAGAATTTTTGAACTGTGTCTTCCTGGAGATTATTTAGCCTCCTTTATCTGCATATCTAAACCTCTAGACTTGGGAAGTTTTCATCTATTATTTCATTAAACAGATTTTTTAATCCTGTCATTTTCTCTTCACCTTTGGGGATACTGATAATTCATATATTTCATCACTTTATGTTGTCCCCAATATCATTAAGGATTTACTTATTTTTAAAATTCTTTTTATTAATTTTTATCTGACTGGGTTATTTCAAAAGACCTCTCTTCAAGCTCTGATAGATTTTCGTCTTTCTGCTCTAGTCTATTGTTAGAGCTTTCAAAAATATTTTGTATTTCCTTCAATGAATTAGTTTGAGAATTTTTATTTAGTTCTTTTTTAAAATGTTTCTTTTTAGTAAATTTCCTGATTTTTTTTGTGTTGATTTTCAGAATCCCCTTGTATTTCACTGAGTTTTTTTTAAATCAGCATTTTGAATTTTTGATCTGAGATTTCATGAATTTCTTTTTGATTGGGATCTGTTGCTGGAGAATTATTGTATTCCTTTGGTGAAATCATATTTCCTTGCTTTTTTATGTTTACTGTGTCCTTACATTGATATCTGATTGGTATTTATGGTAAAATAGTTGTTTCTTCCAATTTTTTGAAATTGCTTTCAAAAGGCAGGATTTTTTCCGAAGATATGTTTGCTGGTTGAGTAGTGTGCTTTGGCTTTTATTTTGTGCGCCCATAGTAATATAATCTTTGCATGGTTCCTTTAGCAGTATGCAGTATCAGTGGTATCTTGATTTCCTCAGTGGCTTAGGATATGTTTTGTAATGGAAATTGCAGTGGAGTGTTGCTGGGGACTAGCATGACAGTGGGCCAGTCTTCAGGCCCTAGTGGTGGCATTGGTGGGCTAAATATAGCTATACTTTGGCCCCAGAGCGATTTATGCTGCCACTAGTGTTAGATGTTCCTTGAGGGCTGATTATTGGACTTTTCAGTGGCTTGTTTAAATGCTGGTAATGGCAGTGCTGTGACAGGTTCTCAGACCCCTGGGCAGCTGTTATGATTTGCATGATGGCATTAGCAGTGGTGGAGCCACCCACTGGAACTCAAGTGGTCCATGCTGGTGTTGGTGGTGGCTGTGACAGTCTAGGTAGGCCAGTCCTATAGCTCACCAGAGGAACATGTGGGTAGATGTCAGCAGTCGTGCTATCAGTAGGTTGGTTTGGCCCAACCTCAGATCTAGACAGGAGTGTTCAGATATCAACCATCCTAGACTGAGATTGGCAATTTCCAGGCCAATAAATGTTGTGCTTGAGAACTAAGGGCACGGAACCAGGCCAGCTAGCAGACTTGTCTTCAGGAACCCCAGTAGTGCATTCAGATGATAACTGTGATATGCAGAGGTATGGTGGTCCTCAGGCTACCAGCAGAATGCTCAAGTTTGGACTGTGGTGCTATGATGTGAGCCTGCCACTGGGGAAGGCAGGGCCTCTCTCAGCTGGATGACATGTGCAACTAGCTGTGGGGAGTGAACTCTTCTCATACCTTGGTCTTACAGTAGCCTGGAGCAACAGTTGGGGTATTTGTTCTAGGGGTGCATGGAAGAGGGAGTGCCTTATCTTCCTTCTCCCTCCTCAGCGCAGAGGTGGCAGTGGCCATGTCGACCCTAGCCCAGCCTGAGGTTGAAACATAGAACATGATTGACTAAACTCTCAGAATCATGCCAGCTGTGGGCTTGCTTGCCAAGGGGGCAGGGGAGGCAGTCTTCTAAGTTCTCCATTATTCCCTAATCATGTCTGTCAATTATCTCTGTGTTTCTACCTACATGGTATGTGGATAAGGGACTGTTGTGCATGAAATATGAGCTAAGATATAAAGTAGACTCAGAACCTTGCCATAAGACACACAAATCTGTTCCCTTGAACAGAACAGGCAATTCATTTCCAGGTAGAGAAGTTGTGTCTTTGTTCTTCTTTATAGAAAAATTTATAAATGAGGAGAACTACTATTTAGAGGATCATCATCTTCCCCTTCCCTGGAGTCAGATTGAGGCAGAGAGGTATAAAGAAATGCAAAGGAAACAGAGGGAATTAGAAGAGCAGAGAAAGGAAGGGGAGGGTTCTGTGAAAGGAAGAGTGCCTTTATTTCTTGCATTTTCTCTTCTATTTTTTTAATCTTTTCTGTGGCTATTCCCAATTTTTTTTCCTTTGAATGACATTCAACTCACAAATGCAAGTAATTCACTTGCTTGGGATGAGGCCTAAGAATGCCAGCAAAAATATTAATTTATCCAGATCAAAAAAACATCCTTAGGCCATAACAAGAATGGATTTTTACATACTCATTCCAAATATGACAGAAAGATATATGCTCTTAAAGAGCAATACCTGCAGGCAATATTTTTGGCTTCTCATATATTCCAACCATGTGGTGATCCTGATGGAATGTTAGAGCCTGTAATACCTCTGCTTATTCAATATTAAAATCTTCTATTTGGAAATGGTGATTCATCTGGCTAGTACTCCAAAACAGGGGAGAGCTAGGAGGGAGAGAAATTTTATAATTCAGGGTCTCTTACCTGATTGTAGGATGGCCACAGAACTTCAGTTCATCTGCTCAATCAATTCAGAAACTGTCAAACATCCGGTCCTCATCACTAGAATTGATGGAGAAATCTAATTATGAGTAGTTTCCTTCCAACCCAGAAAACCTCCTCACAAAGGTAGAAGAAAAGTTTTATTAGTGAATAAGCGATCAAAATGTTATGCATGTCACAGATAATCCACTAAAGGGATTGCAAGGACAGAAAGAAATCATACTTGTTTATGTAGCCAAGCAGATAAAGCCTATTACATGCATGTTCTCAAGATAAGCAATAAGGAGTCCTCAAGTAAGAGGATTTGACTGCACGGCTTGTCAGGTATTAGTTAATTCTAAATTTACCTGGGGTGACTATTTATTAGCAAATTGGCTTTATCAAAAGAAAAAACAAGTTTTTCATGTTCTTATAATAGGAGGTAATTCTGCAACTTGGATCTAAGTGCCTGTGGAAGTAAGTCTCTCTCTTATTTTAGGGTGCTATAACTGAATACCATAGACTGAGTGGCTTAAACAACAGACATTTATTTATGATAGTTCCGGTGGCTAGAAAGTCCAAAATCAAAGCACTGATGAATCTGTATCTGGCGAGGGAACTCTTCCTTGTTTTGCAAAAGGTTATCTTCTGGTTGTATGAGAGAGAGATAGAGAGAGCGAAAGAGGGGGAGAGAAAGAGATAGAAATCCATCTAGTCTCTTTCTCTTCTTATGAGGACACTGATCATGAATGTTACAAATTCGTGATCTAATTATGCCCCAATGGCACAACTTTTATATATACTATCAGATTGGTGATTAGGCTTCAACATTTGAATTTTGGAGGGACAGAAACACAAACCAAAAAAACCCCACAAGTTCTTATCCTCTTACAGAAACAGAGAGATGGGGCACTTTACCTGATCATTACATTTCGAAGAGATGTTTCTCAGATCCTTGAAGTTTACATATATTACAAACAGTAGAGAAGTAATGTGTCTTGGAATATAGTAATTTGTAACCAATCAAATTACTATCATGTATGCATTGGTCTTGTATGGAAAATGTTGTAATCCTGCTAAAATTTCTTTGGTTCTTCATATATAAGTAAACCCTTAACTTCTCCACTTTGGAATGCTGACCCCATTTGTTTTGAGTTGGTGTCTCCCAGGCAGGTGGCCGTTCTCAAGCTTTGTGCTTGAATAAAATCTATACTTAATCATATTTTCTGAATCTCATTATTTAAAGCTGATAGTGGATATATCAAATAATTTTGTTTAAAATTATACCTAAGTGTTTTAGTACGTGTGTGGGGAGAGGGTGAGGAGACAATGCTGCAAACCTTTCATTCTCAAGAGGAACCAGAGCTACCCTTGAGAAAGTGTTGCTGCTTCTAAGCTCTAATTGTTATGGAATGAAAAGTTAATTCAAAATTTTAATAGCACATTATGCCATAACCTAAACTTTCTAGAAATTTCTGAATACTCTGGAGTCACAGTTTTAAACAAGCTTTCTTAAGAATAGATCTCTATCTTTTTCTTGGTTGTTAACATCAAGAAAAAAAAAAGCATGCAACTGAGTGCACAAGTAATTGCACTAGATGCTTTTTATGGTAGAGATCAGAGAGGGAAACTCAACCAACGCAGTAAAGGTGGAAAATCAGGACTGTTTGAAGCCTAGTTAGCCAGGCCTCGATCTAGTTGTCACTTTGTACGTGATGTGTTTTATTGAATGCCTTTCACCTTTGGCACAACCGGGTTTCCAGTAGGCTCAGTTTTAATGTCAAAGGTTAAATTGATTTGAAATTACATGATGCCCTCAAATGCTGAGTTGTGAAGACACTTGTGTTAGGGTAGGGAAGATATAGTAACATTGGAAATGGCACAGGCTTTACAATATATACCTGATAGTAAGAAAAAAATGTTTGTAAAACTATATGGCCTTTTAAATGTAATCATCATACCCGATTGCTTGAATCATATTTTAAACATACAGTGTATATAATATCATTATTTCAATACTTATAACAAAGAATGAGTGTACATTAAAAAGATTTAGAAGATCTTAACCTTCAAGTTTTTTGTAAAGTTGATCAAGAAATTGTGTTTATAGTGGGGCAAGGATAATATTAGGTCAAGCCCAAAAGCAAGAGATGGAATATTATTGAAACTGCAGCAATGGGTAATCTAGGTCCATAACCTCAGACCCAAGGGTTCACAAAGGCTGAGATTTGGATAGGTTTGTATTTCACATTGGACACCCATCACCTATCACTGTGAGTGATGCATAGCAAGTATGAATAAAATTTATTAAATGAATGAAAGAATGACTAAAAAGCAAGGTATCTTTTAAAACTAAAATTAAATTACTAAAATTTTGTCTTAGTTGCTTGCATCTTTAGTCAATGAGTAACAAATGGAGGAGGGGGAAAAAGACAATTTATTATTATTTTAATTCTAATTTTAAAACTAAACTCTTACCATTTGAAAACCCAAAACTGTCATAGATACAATGAAAGCATAGATGTTGCCTGTAATTCAAGCAAACTAAATTGAAATATATTCACTGTGCAGCCCTATGGACACTCAATTTTAATAAATGATTTAGGATTCTGAGTAATATCCTGGAACAATGTTAAGTGTATATTTTATGTCTATATTAGTAACTGTATCTGTATTTCTCTCTCTCTGCATCTATCAATTTAAACATGTGTGCCATATATAAGTATATAGTATGTACACATTCATATTTATATAAAGCAATATAAATCATGAGAAGGTGACAATAAAATAATTAATTTTAAAACACATTTCCATTTTCCAAAAAGCTTCATTATTGATATTATTTCACTAGACTGTTAGAGATATCATCACCTACTTTGAAATGATAATTCCATTTTTCAGTCTGTGACATACTGTTTCTATAAATAATTTTAACAATAACATTAAACAATTTAAGTTTTAAAATTCTATGAGTGTGAAAAAATTAGCATGTTAAATAAGTACAGTTCAAATGAAAAATAAATTTTTAACAAAGCTTCACATGCAGTAGCATATCTTTCTAGGAATGAAATATTTATTCAAACATTTGGTAGACTATGCTTTACTTTATAAATTTGAAGACTGGAAGATTTTATCTTTTTAATTTTACAATTTCAAAAAAAAATTTTGGTTTGGCTTTTTTTAAATTTTATTTCAGGAAAATATGAGAGTACAAACATTTTAGCCACATTTTATATCTTTGCTTCTCCCTAGCAAGAGTTAGAAGTATACCGTTCCCCTCCACAATGCTAGTTAAGCCATAAAACATGAAATCTTACTTTTTAATTCTTAGAAAAAGTTAAATACACATTAATCAATTGACATTTGAAATATAATTAATGGTTAAAAACAGCAATTCTCAACATTTTGACCTATAGATATTCTATAGGTCCTCAAGGTACTTTCAGAAGCTCTGTAAGTTCAAAACTATTTTCCTAATAACACTAAGATACAATTTTCCTTTTTCACCCCCATTCCCTCACAAAATATTGAGTACAAAAATATTTACTGGTACAATTTCCAATTCTACATTTTTATTAACCCTCAAAGAGGATTATTCTTAAAGCTCGTGGTTTGGGCTTTCTTGGGATTCATTAACCCCTTCCTTCTTTCCTGTTTCTTCCCTTTGGAATGAAAATATATATCCTACGTAAGCCTGTCCCACCATTGTGTTTTTGGAAACACCTAACTTGCTTGAATTTTATAGGTTTTATAGTGGGAAATTTAGGCTCAGGAGAAATCATACCTTGAGTCTCACCTATATGGGATTTAGATATTTATATAAGTGGTTGGACTTCAGATTTTTGAGGCTGGAATGAGTTAAGATGTTTCAAGGTGTTGGGATGGAGTAAATGTATTTTAACATATGAGACATACATGAATTTTTTTGTGGCCCAAAGAGAAATGTTATGGGATAAATTTTTGCATACCCCTAAAATTAATATATTGAAATCCTATTGTCTAATGTGATGATATTAGAAGGCAGGGCCTTTGGGAGGTAATTAGTACTAGTTGAGGTCATGAGGGCAGATACTTCATGGATGATATTACCATCCTTTTAAGAATTCCCAGAGAGCTTGTTTCTTGCTACTCTCCACCATGTGAGGATACAGCAAGAAGCCAGCAGTCTGCAACCCAGAAGATGGTCCTCACCAGAATCCAACCCTGTTGACAACCTGATCTCAGATTTCCAGCCTCCAGAATTGTGAGAAAGATATTTCTGTTGTTTATGAGCCATGAGTCTATGGTAATTTGTTATAGCAGCCTGAACTGGTGAAAATGGCATTTTATCTCTATGAGCCAATCAGTAAGCCTTCTACCTCTTAGCTCAAGATCTAATATATAATCTAAATGCATCAAGTCAGTGTAACTCCAAAGACTTTCACTGGCGTTATTGAGAAGGAGTGTCTTTTTCTTTGGAATTGCTAGCTGGAAAAATCATACAACTCAAGAGCTATCAGGTAACAGTATTAAACATGAATAATCTGTCTAGAAATTGTGTCGAAAACAAGGAAAGTAGTATTCAAACAATGATGGGAGGAGAGAGAGAGATTTCTGGTGACATCTGTGGGATCCTGAATTCAATCACGTATGAAGCCAGTCAAATCAATTTATTTTTACAATTTCACTTGTAATAATTTTCTTTCTTCTCTCCCTCCCTCCTTCCTTTCTTTTATTTCTTTTTTCTTAAATTTGCTCTATTTGCATTTCTTAATTTAATTTTTTGAAGATAGCATCTTCTTCTATCACCCAGGCTGGAGTACAGCAGTGCAATCATAGCTCACTGTAATCTTGAACTCCTGGGCTCAAGTGATCCTCCCACCTCAGCCTCCCAAAGTGCTAGGGTTGAAGGTGTGAGCCACCTCACCCAGCTGAGTTGTATTTTTAAAGTATGCTGGTGACCGTGATTTTACTGGGGAAAGCCTGTGAGTGATGAGGGGCCGAAGCACAGGCTCAGAGGGGGTTAGTGGCTTGTGAGTGGCAGAGCTGGCCTGGCCCCTGGTTTCTTGACCCCTCCTCCTAAGTTTTCCCGCTGTTTCCTTCGCTCTGGTTTGTGCGGGTCGCTGGGGTCCTCTCGTCCATCAGGGCCTGCTGGTGGCAGTTCCCCAGCCCATCCGCTGAT
This sequence comes from Lepilemur ruficaudatus, assembly GCA_963574885.1. NCBI lineage: Eukaryota > Metazoa > Chordata > Mammalia > Primates > Lepilemuridae > Lepilemur > Lepilemur ruficaudatus. The sequence continues at coordinate 2,093 of CAUYRT010021601.1, read as the reverse complement.
GGGAGGTTTTCTGATGGGCTAAGTGACTTCAGTGACATCTTTTTTCCTCCGTGCCACTCAAAGTGCCTAATGTTCCCACTTTCTTTTCCTTTTGTCATTTGAGGGCCTGTTGGCTTATTCACTCTGTAATCATTTCAGAATAAAGATGCTCAAAACTCAGGCAAATCTCGTGTATGGAAGAAAGACTTTAATTGGTTAATACCACAGTGGTGGGTTTTAGACCCTTTTTTTTTTTAAGCAGCAGCAAATCCCTTTGTTAAAAAGTGTGATCTAACACATTATCCCAATTTATGGAGCAAGTAAAAGAGGCATGGCTCTGTTTGGGGTGGTTGGGGTTTCTGGTCGGTGTGCTCCCCTGGCTTCTCCAGAGCACACCCTGCCCCACACAAGCTCATGGTGAAGTCGCCGTTATAAACGCACAGGCACCGTGAGCGCCGTGTGCCCCGCAGACCTGAACGCATCTTGAGCATTTATATTCAACTTCTCACCCCTGCAGGATACTCACCGTTACCATCCTGGCTCTCTGTCTTCCGAGTCCTGGGAATGCACAGGTAAGATTTTTATTTTTTTGATTATCTAGAAGTGTATTAGAAACCAGGGTGAGGCAGTCCAGCCATGCAGTTTAGGATCCTAGGCTTGTGGAGGTGGGAGGGGCTGTGCAGTTCACCTAATGCGAGCCCTTCATTGTGCAGAGGTTACACCTGAGGCTGGGAGAAGTTGCGACTCAGCCCAGGTGATGTAATTTACAACTGGCAGAACTGGGCGGATCTCAGCGTTCTGCTGCCCCATCCAAGACTCTTCTAGGCAGATCATGTGCCTTTGTGTCCTACAGAGGGCCTTGATTTATCTTCAGTGTTACAAAGTAAAATGTGCTGCAGTGTTTCCGGGTGACAGTTCCCCTGGGATGCCTGCGTGCGGCCCCCAGGGGCCTGTGTGTGTCTCCACATACACATCCCCTGCTGGAGGGGGCGGGCGAGGAAGTCGGATACCCAAAAATCCCGACATGCCGTGTTGAGTAATTGAGCCGCAAGCCGGGGCTGAGACCCCTCCAGTGAAGGGCCGCGTGAGGGTAGGCTCAGGGCAGGGGTCTGGGAGAAGCCTGCAGCACCTGGACTTTGTACAGCGACGGGAGGCATGGACCCGTGTGCGTCAGCCCTCGAGCAACGTGAGCAGATCCCTCCTGAAAGCTCCCAGTGGCCTGTTTGTGTCTCTGGCTCAGGGAAGAAATGAGAGAAGCTCCACCTTTGAGTGGCACGGAGGGCTGGGGGCAGGGGAGTATCTTCTCCCTTCATATTAAGAATTTTGAAACAGATTCAGGCCACTGGGGTAAGAAGGATCTTGGGAAGGGTAACAAAGCATTTTAGACCTCAGAGGGACCTTGGAGTCTTCTAAGCCAGCCTCGTGGTGTGCAGATGAAGATGTGTAGGCCCAGGGAGTGCCAGGGAGGGCCAGTGGTTAATTACAAGATCTGTTCACTGCATTTTAGGCACTTGACATATATTAACACACGTAATCCTTACAACCTCTTAGAACTAAGTACATACTATCACCACCATTTTACAGATGGGGAAACTGAGGCATGGAAAAGTTGAGCAGCCAGCAGGGGCTAGAGTGAGAATTTGAAGCCAGGCAGTCCAGCAGAGTTGAACCCATGCCAACACTTAGTTGGAGAGCCTAGGCTGGAACTCAGGTCTCCTGGTCTATGGAACTTTCTGGCAAGCCTCCTGGCTCCTCTGCTCTGTTTCCTTTGCCCTGAGGCCCTCGCCTGGGAATGCAGGCCAAATCCATCATCTCCACAAATCAACCCACAGCTCAGGGAAGCCCAACCGCTGAAGCCGTAGGGAAGGCTAGAGATGGGAGCTCCCACAGCCGAAAACACACCTCCTAGGCTTATTCCTATAAGATGTCAGGCTCTTCTTGAAGGGCCTACTGATTGTCTACCCCCAAGACATTTTTTTTTTTTGAGACAGAGTCTCACTTTGTTGCCCGGGCTAGAGTGCCGTGGCGTCAGCCTAGCTCACAGCAACCTCAAACTCCTGGGCTCAAGCAATCCTTCTGCCTCAGCCTCCCAAGTAGCTGGGACTACAGGCATG
>CAUYRT010021600.1:0-10668 GCA_963574885.1 Lepilemur ruficaudatus | reverse complement strand
GTAGACCCGGGGCCGAGGGACTGACCGACGCTGCAGAGCCCACAGCCTGGCGACAAAAGACCGAAGTTGGAGACCGGAGTTAGGTCCAGCGACAGGAAGGACAAGGCAGGCTGAGTCCCCGGGACCTGGGGTCCGAGCGGTCTCTGTCTGTGCACTCAGGGCGGGGTCGGGCTCCGGGCGCCTTTCTCCTTCCTGCCCACGCGATCGTCACCGGTAGCCCCGAGCACGGAGACCGCCCCCGACGGAGGAATAAACCCACTGCCACTCCCCGTCTGACTCCTGGGGACCCGAGCTTCCTGGCGGGGCCCGGGACTGATGCCTGTTCCCCGAACGCAGGGCCGCGTCTGGCACGTGCTGGGTGCTCACTGAAGGTGTGTTGAACCAGAGAGTGAACGAGCGAAGCAAGAATGGTAAGTGATGCTCACCGCACCCGCAGGTGCGTCGGTGCCTGCGACGCTGCACGGAGGTCCCGGTACAAGGACAAGGATGCGGGCGGGGCCTGTGCTTGAAGCTGCTGATGCGGAAACTCCCTGTCCGGGTACCTGGGTCGGTGACCGCAGGCGAACGTGGGAGACAGTTTATTGAAAGACTATCTGTGCTTTGAGGTGCGGTAGGCACCATTCTCAGGGTGTCCGCGATGCAGTCAAGCACGTTACCAGTCACTCTGTGTCTTGCTTGTGCGAAATGCACCAAGTAGAATAGACCTGGGCGGATCACCTGTTGAGGGGCTGCTTTACAGTCTGGAGCGAATTCTACACTCTGTGTATCAGCAACAAAACAGGAACAACTCTAACTCCGCTTCTCCCCTATTGAAGTCTATCTTGTTACCATGACAACTCACTCCATGTATTTGTTGCCAGACACGTGATAAAAAAAACAGGAGAGTGACTTTATCCAGTAAAATTTAAAATAAATTCTCAAAAGTACAAAGTAAATAATAATCCAGTATGCCAAAGAATTAAAAATGTAATTGAACACGTCAATTCGGCATTGAAATAGATTTTAAAATTACTAAAATCGTTGAAGTCTTTACATACTAATATTAAAAATGTAATTTCTTGAAAAATGCAAAATTAAAGGTTGACGTAAAACAATATTAGCCTACTCAAGTAATATTTTATGGGCTTTGGAATACATCCATGTTTTATTTAACTTCCGAAAGTAATATGTGAAGTCATGCTCTTTGTAAAACTGTAGAAGCATCCGGAGCTGAAGTAAGAGCAGAAATTTCTCCTTCACTCTCCCTCCTTCATGCCGTGAGTGCACTGTACTCTCCTCCCCAAAAGCAACCACTCTTAATAGTCAGGGTAAATTTTTCCATGCTAATGCATAGTCTATATATATAGAAAAAGAGATGAATGTCTTTATACCTTCTGTTTTAACCTAATAAAATGATTTTGTAGTCATAACGGTGCGTAGTAGAGCATTCAGCTACACCTCATTCCCCTTAATGTCTGTATAGTATAACAAAATGTGAATGGACTTGAATTTTTAACCATCCTCTTATCGACAGACTCTCAGATTATTTCCAATTTGTGATTAATACAAAGAAGGTTGCAAAGGACTTTTTGTAGATATGCCTTAGGGCACATGGTGTGATGGATAATAAAAACAGAATGCTGGTCACAAGATGTGCACACCTAATATCTGATAGGCACTACTGGATTGCTCTTTAAATGGTCTATGAAAAGCTATCTATTCACAAATGACAGTGTTAATTTCTGCACTTTATCTTTATGACATCACTCTATTTCTTTCGGCCAATGTGATGGAGATATATATATATATATCATATATATTATACATATAATTTATATTGATCTTATAATTTGCTTCCCTTATTACTATGAAATAAGCCATTGTTTTATAAATGTAAACATTTTGTTGATGTCCTTAATCCTATTCTGCACACTTTTCTATGTAGTTTATCTGTTGTTATGAAGTATAAGGAGTTAATCATACATTACTGACATTAATCTTTCACTGTGACAAATACTGTGTGTGTCTTTTATATCAAAGCTAGCCTTGTACTTAACTCTTCGTGAGTTCTTTATTTCAAATTACATCTTTGAATTCTAATAGTGGAGTCTTATAACATTCAAATTGGATTATAAATTTCTCCTTGTATGTCACATAATTTTTGTTTTGTGTGTTGAGAAACTATTAGTAGTGGTAGAATGAATTATCTGTGCTCTTCATGGACTGTAATTTTTGTCTCCACTCAGCCCATTTAAAGCCTTTCAGCTGGAATTCTGATTTTACAACAGCCAGGCTATCTTTTTATGAACCTATTCCTGATAGATTTTTTGTACCCTGCATTTACTTTTTCTTTTATAGTACAGCTATTAAAAGTATAGTCTCTGGGGTCAGTAATTGTGCTTAGCTCATAATGTCGTTTTGAGGATTAGATGAGGTGATCCATGTCAAAGGATTAGTCTAGTGCTTCTAACATACTCAGCATATATTGTCATTGTTTTATTTTCAGGATGTGTCCTTGTAAATGGCTTTTAGCTGGATTTTTATTTTGTCCAAAATTGTAAATAAATATATGTCCTTCAGATTTATTGTGAAAATTTAATATTAAGCCTTTTCTAGTCTTCTATTTGACTAAATTAAATGTTGAGCAAAGACATTTAAACATATCTTTAATTTAACATCAATAATTAAACTCTCTGCAAAATCTTTCTAACTTGAACAAGACAAATATGTCACATTAATATCTGTTAATTTCTTATTTCTCATGTGTTTAAAAACATCGCCTGGAGCATTTCCCCTATGTTTTAATGTTCTAATAGTAAGTGTCCATCAATAGATCAATATGTAAATAAAGTGTGGTATATGTACACAATGAGATATTATTCAGCCATTAAAAAAATGAAATTCCGTCATCTGTGAGAACATGGATGAATCCGGAAGACGGTATGTTCAATGAAGTCAGCCGCACACAGAAAGACAATTCCTGCATGTTCTCGCTCGGATGTGGAAGATAAAAAGGATGATCTCATAGAAGGAGAGGGGGAACAGCGGTTACCGCAGCCGGGGAGGGGAGGGGGAAGTTGGTTAACAGATAGGAAGTAACAGTTACGTGGGAGGAATAAATTTTAGCGCTTGATAGCGCAGTAGAGTGACTATAGTTAACAACAATTTATTGTGTATTTCAGAATAGCTAGTAGATGAGAGGATTTTGAAAGCTCCCAATACAAAGAAATAATACACGTTTGAGGCAACAGCTATTCTTGATTTGATCGTTACATATTGGATGCATTTACTGAAATATGACATGGACCCCATATATATGTAAAATCAAGTGTCAAATGTTTTAAATCACCTGGAATTTTAATTCTAAGTTATTTTTTCACGTTATGCTTCTGCATTCTTAGGAATTGTTTCTTATCGATTAGAGTATACATTGTAGAGTATTAGAGTATACATTATCTACAACTGTGTAGACATAAATAAGGTTTTTTTTTATTCACCTACATTTTTCAATACTGTGTTTGATCCTAAATTATGACCTTTCAATCATTTTGCTATTAGTGGTCTTAATTTTCCCTTCCTTTACTAGCTTTTTTAACGTGGAAATTTGAGTCATTATTCTGAAACCTTTATTTCTAAAATAAACATTTAAAGTGATGATACTCCTCAAGGCTTGCTTTAGCTGCATTTCACAAATTTTGACATATTTGTTTATGCCAGGGGTAGCAAAATTTTCTGTACAGAGCCAGATATTAAATATTTTAGGATTTTCAGGACAGGAGGAAAAATCAAGAAAATTCCATAGGTATTTGTACAACAAGAGAAAAAACAAATTTCACAAATTTTTATTGATAAAATTTGAAATAGTATAATAATAATTGAAGAAACTTTTTCTGTAATGCAAGTCTACTAATAAAGAGAATGGAATGTTGATTTGGGGAATAGCCACCTGCTTATTTCAGCTTTCCAAACGGCATGTCACTGTAAATGAGAATAAGAACATGATATTAATTTTATTTGTGAGAAGGTGAGAGAGGGTGATTTGAAATTTCAGGGATTATGGGTAGGACTCAGGATGATATAGAGGAAGAAGGAAGCAAGTGCACAAATAGAGCCCAGATGCTTCTGCCATGCAATTCATAAATTCAATTAATGTCTACTGAAGGATGACATGTCCCCAGGACTCTTCTAGGAACCCACAGAGACACCAGCCCTCATGATACACACATTCTACAGGATGACATAAGAAAATTCTTGGGTCAAAATGTAATGCTCATTCACTGTACCTTATGTTGAATTAGACTAGCTCACTTGTAATGGTCTCAGATGTAATATACAAAAATGTATTTTTGGTAAATAACTAAAAGCTGGAAATGTGCACATAACTTGTAGTGCCTATCACTGTAGGAGATATCTAATTCGTCAAAATCCACCCTTAAAAGTATCTTATAAAATCAAGCAGAAGTTTCAGGAAAGTTTATTAGGGTTATCAATGATGCATTTTAATAAAATTACAAATTATTTTCTTATGAGTTATCTTTATCTTTGTTGGAGTATGACAGGCTATAGAGGATAATTGAAATATATTGGTTTCTACTCAGAGTCCTTGATTTGATCCTTCCTTTAGGAAACAAATAAAATGTAAATTTTCAAATTGGTTTTGCTTTCATTAACCAACAATCAAAATAATGTATTGTCACATTAAAATAATAACAAATAGGAAATTGAATTAATCTGATACTTTACTTGAGATTGAGTTTGAGATTAAAGGATAATCGTTTATTCACCCTATAGAAAAGGCAAATATAGAACTGTCAGTGTGAAAATCCTTGCAATTCTTAACTTAAGATCACAAGTATCTACCACAATGGATAACCCATATGATGAGGTTATCATTCTATTGCATAGTATTCTTTGGGGAATATTCCATAAAAATTATCTTTTAGATAGCCTTCCGGATACCATGTCATTCCTCTGCTCACTCTCAAAACTAACTCCTCTGCTCACGGCCTCGAGCCTTCCTTTCCTGGTCTTCTGAGTCCCCTTAAGCTAGATGTCACCTGTGCTGCATCTAACCTGCTCTTTTCAAGATCACCAGTGAAGTCCCTGTTGCTAAATCCAGTGGTCTACTATGAAGGCTCTCTTTATTTAATTATGCTTTAATTATCACTCATTCTTTTTCAGAAATGCATCTTCCGTTGTCTTCCAGGATACCCTCTTACCTGCATTTCTTCTGTTCCGTCTTAACTGGAAAACTCTTCTCCTCGTCCTCTAACTCTTGAAATCCCTGAGGGCTGCCCTTGGGCCTCTTGCTTTTCCTTTCTATACTCACTCACATGGGGATCTCATTCACACCCAAGTCTTTAATTGCTGTCAGTGCTCTGACGACTTATAAATTTATCTCAAGCCTCGATCTGTCCAGGGAACCTCAGATGGTGAAACCTCACTATCTGCTGAGCGTCTGCACTGAGAGGCCTCTTGCAAATCTTACGAACTTAACATGTTCCAAACAGAGCCCCTGATTTCCCACACATACAAAATGCTTTCTCCAGAATTCTTCCTAGCTCAGTAAAAGACAGCTCTGTCCTTTCAGTCGGTTAAGCCAAAAACCTTAGAATTATTCCTGACTGCTCTCTCTCTCACCCGCATGCAACCTGTCAGCAAATTCTTTGGCTTTTTAATGATGCAAACATCCAAGATCCCCGCCAATAACCCTTGCTCCACGCCCCAGCTATCTCTGCTCCGGATCACAGTAACAGCAGTAGAGCTAGTCTTACGCTGCTTTTGTCCCTCGCATGCTCTTCTCACTCAACACAGCAGCTGAGTGACTGACCCTCTCCAGGAGTAAGTCAGATCACGGTCACCTTTGTTCCATTACCTTCTAAGGCTCCACATCTTACTCAAAGTCAAAACCAAAGTCATCACAATGACCTCCTCGGCCCCACCCAGTGAGGCTCCCTATTCCTCCCAGCTCTCATCTGCTATCACCCTCCCCTTGGATTTATTCTGCCCCAGGCACTCTGACCTTGCTCTTGGTGCCAGCATGCTCCTCCCTCCAAGCCTTTGTACTCGCTGGGGCCACTGCCAGGACACAGAGTCACTTTGTCATCGGAACCCTCATTTTCTTCAGGTGCTCAGTGGTCACTCATTGGGTGAGGTCCTCTCCACATGATATAAAATAGTGATTCCTGCTTTTCTCATTCTCTCTGTCACCCTCATACCACTTTATTTCTTTCCATTACACCTATATCTATTACGTTAACATACACAAATATTGTATTTTGTATTAGTCTCCTAACTAGAATTTGTTTTTTCTCCACTAGAATTTAGCCACAGAATTTAGAAGGATTTCAGTCAGTTTTGTTTACTGTGGAATGCTCAGTGCTGAGTAGAGTCTGGCATGCGGAAAGCACTTAGTAAATATTTGTTTAATTAATCAGTCAATCCATACCAAATTGTCATCCAGCTTATGTTTAAACCCAGTAAATAGATATTAACTGCCTCCTTAGATAATTTATTCCATCCTTAGAGAGCTCTGCCGGAAAATTATTACATAAAATCCATCACGTTTACTTTTGATCAACTGTTTGTAAGTCCATCTAGTACAGTCAGGTAGAACAAGTCTAATACCTCTTCCTTCAGATATTTGGTAACAACTACCCTCATTAAGGTTGTTCAAAGAATTCTGAAGAGAAGACAGACATGCAAAAAGAATCAAATATTTCAGCAACATAATGCATAAAATATGGCACAGCTTCTGTGATTTTATTGATCAGTAGCCACTGTCTGTGCTTGACCAGGAGATCACATTAATGTTCTCAAAATGCTTTTTGAGTTGGCTTGTAGCCATTTCTTTTAGCTCACTGCAAGGTTTCTGCTGGATGCTGTCTGAAACCATCTTCCTAGCCAATTAAAATGCAACAGAAAGTAAATCTGAAGCCAGTGTCTGCAAATGAAGCCTCTGTAAAATATGCCAGTGGCAGTAGCATTAGGAGAAAAACCAACAGTAACAAATAACTGCAAAATATTTTCAAGGTTTAGGACTCCCATAAAAATTTGCAAAGCCAGGCAGGGCACATTGGCTCATGTCTGTAATCCTAGCACTCTGGGAGGCCGAGCCAGGAGGATCGCTTGAGGTCAGGAGTTTGAGACCAGCCTGAGCAAGAGTGAGACCCCATCTCTACTTTAAAAAAAGAAAGAAAAAATTTGCAAAGCCATGTAAAGCCTTGAGAGATGGCATGGGGTGGTAATTAAAAGTGTAGTCTCTGAAGCTAGTTCTTGGTATTTAAATTCTTACTTTTTAATTGGGTTTTTTTGTAAACTCCAATTATCTCTTTGGACTTCAGAATTATTATGTACCAGTGAGTCATGTCTGCCTCCCATTTTAGCTGTTTTTGAATGCGAGAGCCTACAGCAGTTATCCTGTACTTTTTCTACCATGATGTGTTAGGTGAGTGGTGGGGGTAGGGAGGAAAAGACAACTGTTCTCTTTAGTTGGCATGTCTGCAGATGAAGAGGTACTGTACTCAAGGACTTTACTCAGAATCAACACCTGGAGAGCCTCGTCCACACCTGACCTAGGTTTAGATGATGAGATTCTATATTTCAAGCTGATGTTATAATGGTGTGAGACTCTGGGGAACCTGGAGGGTGGTGAGTGTATTTTGGAGGGGCGTCAATCTTTGAGGGCCAGACGTTGGAATGTGATAACCAGCTCCACGGTGGCTCCAACGATAGTCACCTCCTAGGGTTTACGGCCCCTCCCATGTGGAATCGGGGCTGACCTGTGTGGAGAATACCGTGAAAGGGACAGTATATTGTTTCTGGGGCTCGGTCATAGAAGGTGTTATAGCTTCTGCCTTGGACTTTTTAACTATTTACTCGAGAGGATATTAACCGCCATGATGTGCAGCCAGGCAGACAGCCCTGCGGCACGTCCTCAGTGAAGAGGGACGAAGGCTTCCCGTCAGCACCGAGTTGCCAGCCGAGTGAGCTGGTCTCCGGGAAAGCAAATTCTCCACCCAGCCAGGGCCTCTCGTGACTGCAACCTGGTTAAACGTTACTCTGCAATAATGTAAGAGCATTGGCCTACAGCAAATACGTACAAATGGTCCGATGATGGAGTCAGAGTTATTAAGAGAAAAAAATAAAGACAACATATAACAAACACTTATTGAGCACCTATTTATGGTAAGTGATATGATAGAATAGGGCACGTTCCCTGCCTTCAGGAATCCCCTGGCAGTGTGTGGGACAGAGACATCATCACATGAGGTCATTCAGTGTGCTTAAATGGAGGATTTTGGAGAATGCTGGGGAGTAGACGTCTATGTCTGGGGTTAGAAGGGCTCTCTGAGTAGGTGATGCCAATGTTGGGCCTGAGCGACTCAACCCAACAACAAGATTGGCCTTCTGCACACGGGGTAGGCTAGGTTCGTTTTCCACACTGCTGTGAGAACAGCCTGGGAAGAGGAGACTGACCTTATCTAATAAAATTGGGACTTTAGGGCTTTGCAAGAAAGTAGCATTTGAACTTAAACAATGAGATATTCGGCCTGCAGAAAAGTTGGTAAAGAGTATTCTAGACAGAAGGAAGGAGCCTGGCTGGATTCAGGCTGAGTCCTGCAGTGGTGAGCCCAGGACCCAGGTTATGGAATGTTCACATTATACTGTACTTGTGAGGAATCACCTCAGCATTTTTAAGTAGATATTTCAAGAATAGATATAAGTTTAGAAAAGATCAGTTTGACCTTGGGTGGAAGATGTATTGGAGAGAAGTGGGATTGAGGGGGAACGAGATTAAATTCCACTCTAATGACCTCTGACACCTCCTCTTTAAATGAGATGCGGTGAAGGTCAGGTACCAACCAATGATGATGGAAAAAAGAGGACAAGTCAGAGAGGAAACAAGGTGCCAATAAACTTAATAGTACACTGGGAGAGAGGCAACAGACCCCATTCTTCCAGAACAGTGAAGTTTTCTATTTTCATCACATAATTACACAATAGCACACTGCCCTTCATTTCACAGTGGATGGCAAACCAGTTACCTAGAAATCATAGGCATATTGGTTTTTAAGCTGCCCAGGCTTATAAAGAAACTTTCAAATGAATTGAATGATTTGACCCATATTTAGAGCTGCGTAATGGCAGCGAGATAAGCCCCTTGGAAAGGCATAGCATATAAATGAGCTTTTCTTCACTTCTTTGTCCTGAACTCACAATGTACGTTTTGAAAAAGAATAGTCTGGGCTTAGGTAGACTTTATTTTTTAGAGTTTCTCATCCCTCTCACTCTTCAATGTGAGCATTCAGGATAATTTCTTTCAAGGGTGTGTTCACACTGAATCCCACCGAGGGAGACGGAGGTGGACTCAGGCAGAAAGCGGACACCAGCCTGGTCCCTGTGCTGTATGTCCTTCCTGTGTCCACGCGGAACTGTCTCCTCCCGTGCAAACCCAAAGAGAGAGAGAGCCACAGCTGCTTGCGCCATCCAGAGTGAGAGCCAGTGAAAAGTAAATCAAAACACAGCTATCTATTTCTGTAAGTTCCAGGATGATGCCAAATTCTAAGTGTTTATAGCAGAAACCACAGCACCCATTTCTCAAATATCACGAGTGAATAAATGCCCAGAACAGACAATGGAATGATATGCAGCAGCTAAATGTCAGGCCCTTCCTCAGCATTCCCGAGGCAGGCATTGAGAAATAATTTGAGAGCGCAAAGGGACAAGATATAGCTTCCAGGAGCCGTCTTGGGACCTGCTGTTATAAACTGATTTTAAAAAATGCATTTGACTTAGAGTCAGGAAAAATGATACTGGGCTTTATCTATATGAGTAAATTTTTGCAGACTCAAAAAGAATCACATAAGCAAAAAAAAATTTCTAAACTTTATAAACTAAAAATTTATTGGTAGTAGCCACAGGTAGTAGCCACAAACTCAGGCATGCAAAAAAGAAAATGTGCCACATTATCTTTCTATAACTAAATTGTCTCAAGCCCGGCTCCCTCCTCGTGTCGGAGGGGTTAGTACAGCGGGCTCCAGGTAAGCAATTCATTCCCTTTCAAAGACCCTCCCGGAATCTACCATCTCCTTCTCATTGGGGTAGCACTGACACCTCAAGGTTCACGTGGAACCTAGCGATGGGGTTAGGGGCGCGAGCTACAGGTCAGAGGTCGCACTGCATCATTTCCGCTGCATTCTGTCACTGCTTGGGCGGCTCCAGTCAGTGTGGGAGGGGGTTACCCAAGGGCACGGATATCAGGACAGGACGCAGGTTCACCAGCCATCTGGAAGACACGCTACCGGGACGCTGGCCTTCACGTGCTAAAGGGTGGTGGACAGAGAGAGAGTGTCACAGTGAAGGGTGTGCAGGGAGTGGAGGGATGTGAGTCCCAGCTCCTTTGCATAAGGGGGAGGTTTGTGACGCAGCCGAGGGGAGCAGTGACGTCTGAAAAGCGGGCTCACTCCCACTGTGTGGATGCCACACGGGAAGGCAGTTTAGTTTAAAGAGGGAATCCATCCGGTTTCTGTAATATTTGTGAATATTGTACTGGGGAGGAAGGGAAGAAGATGGGTACTGAGAGTAGCTATTTCTTTTAAAGAAAACATTATCATCAACTGCTCCCCAGCAAATGACTAAATAACGAAGGCATTTCTCTGGTCCTACAGATTAAAATTAACAGCAGAC
>CAUYRT010021599.1:0-17975 GCA_963574885.1 Lepilemur ruficaudatus | reverse complement strand
CACTCTGGGAGGCCGAGGTGGGTGGATCGCTCAAGGTCAGGAGTTCGAAACCAGCCTGAGCAAGAGTAAGACCCCGTCTCTACTAAAAATAGAAGGAAATTAATTGGCCAACTAAAAATATATATAGAAAAAATTAGCCAGGCATGGTGGCGCGTGCCTGTAGTCCCAGCTACTTGGGAGGCTGAGGCAGAAGGATTGCTTGAGCCCAGGAATTTGAGGTTGCTGTGAGCTAGGCTGATGCCACAGCACTCTAGCCTGGGCAACAGAGTGAGACTCTGTCTCAAAAAAAAAAAAGTTTGACTGTTGGGAGCCAATTCTCCATGGGTATCTTATAGGCAAGGCACTTTGTTCCAAACTGTTCTTGCAAGGATGCTGTTACATAACTAACAGCCTTAGAAGATAGAGGTAGTCTCTCACTCTGAAGAAAAGGGGAGTCAGGTTTACTAAGCATTATAAAAGATTCAGGTTCCCTATATTTAGTACAATGTGACCCACTGAATGTGTAGACATCCACTTGGGTCTATGTATGTCACCTCTGTGGGGCTTCAGGGAGGCAGGGGAACTGGCACAAATAAACTGATGCTCATGCTGCTTGCTGTATCTTTCATCATAAAGTCCTTTGTCTCTGACCCAAGAGTCTCATGTCTTCTGTCAGGATCCATGAAACCATGGCAGGCTAATTATTAGCTTATAGGTAGGGTAAAATCTTGGCCCTTCATAGTTCTTTACATTAATTCTCATATAAACATATAGTAAGCACATGGCAAAGATTTATTTAACTCATTAATGAGGGACCCAATAAGACGGTAAAGGTGGTACTAAGAGCATTTGAAAATGGACATTTATGTACCCTATCAGGAAAGAAATGAGCTTGTTAAATTAGATATAAAACTGGGTAATGTCTGGGTAATGTTTCATTTACTGAACAATAAAATTATAGTCTTTGGGACTATCTTTTATAATAGAAGGAAATAATTTGCATTTCTATTGGACAAAAATAATTTATAATTTATCCCTCTACAAATTAAAAAATTGGACTCTGTAATTTCATAGAGTCTAGGTCCTAATCATAAAAGGTAGTCAATCAAAGATACTCTCCCTAGAGATTTAAATAATTCTTGGGGTTAGGGGTTCTGTTAGTGTTTCCAATGATACTAAAAAGAAATACAAGCAGTCATTCTTTTTTTTGATTATTCTCAAGTTTCAGATTTTTTTCTTGCCTCCTTGAGCAAGTTATCTAAGCTCTCTGGAGCTCAGTTTCTTCATCTGTGAAACAGAGATAATAACGTCCACCTTTAAGGTCAGTTGTATGGAGGAGAAATAGTACATACAAAGCGTCTGGCACAAAGTAGGTATTAAATTAAAAATAACTACTAGGAGCCAGAACCATACACATGGTTCCCTAAATATTTCCCTAAATATTTCTTCCCCAGCTTGCCACACACAATTCTTACTTGTGCTTTGAAGCTAAAAAGAATGTGTATGTGTCATAACTTTGAGAAGTGATTGGGGGCTGTAGGGTGGTAAGGTGTGTCTCAATTCATTTATGTAAAGTATAGTGCAGCTTGAAAAGGCAAACCACGCCCACCCAAGGCTTAGAACACTTTTTTTTAAATTTAATCTAATTTAATTTAATTCATTTAGAGACAGGCTCTCGCTATGTCACCCAGACTAGAGTGCAGTGGCTATTCACAGGCACAATCATCATGCACCGCAGCCTCAAACTCCTGGGCTCAAGCGATCCTCTGGCCGCAGCCTCTAGAGTAGCTGGGGTCACAGGGGCACACCACTGCACCCAGCCTCAGAGAACTACTTTAAAGGGTTTGAAAGTATTTGGTCACTAGAGGATTAAAGCAATAAGGCAACAGGCATGAGTCCCAGCATTTCCCAGTATTTCCTGCAATTTGGAGAGAGTTCATGAAGGGTAGAAAAGAGCAAATTTTGCTGTCCCTGGAAATGACACCCCACAGCTTGGTGAATAGAAACTTGTCCAAACTCAGCCGAAAAAGTACACCTGAACTAGCCATTCTGAACCCTAAAAGAGTAGCACTCTGCCTGTCCTTCCTTTAGTGCCCTGCCACGAGAGGCGACAGTGGGCACAGGTGAGCTCTGAAAACAATAGTCTTTAACTTCCCATATTTACCTTTCCCACCTCCCCTGCCCAGCAGCCTAGATCCGGATCTTCACCCATGTGGTGGCACGAGACTATAACTCTGTCAACTCTCAGCAGAAAGTCCCCACCCACATGGAAGAGCACAGCCCTGTTAGTAACTTAGTATTATTACTTGCCTGATGACGAATGTTTGTTTTTCCATTACAGTAACACGCATAGCTCCCATGGGTGCTAATGGGACTTCCCCGCAGACACAGAAAACAGAATAGCACCTTGAATTAGACAGATAGAACCTTCTGCTAAACTCAGACGTTATCTCATTCATTGCCTTCCCATCCCCTTGACTAGGGGCCAAGTATTATGGTGTCTGGTATCCAGATAAAGACATTGAGAAACATGTCATTAGGTGTGACCAAAAATCAGGTATTTAACAAAGGGAACTGAGTTGAAATCCCCTGCCCTACAAGAATTTTTAACTGTGTGTCCCACACAGTGTGTCCCTACCTAGTGGTAGTCACTAGGCACATGTGGCTGTCGAGCCTTTGAAATGTGGTTAGTCCAATGGCCATACCACCCTGAACGTGCCTGATCCCGTCTGATCTTGGAAGCTAAGCAGGGTCAGCCCTGGTTAGTACTTGGATGGGAGACCATGTGGGAATACCGAGTGCTTGTAGGCTTGCAAAAAAAAAAAAAGAAATGTAACTAGTCCAGAAGAGATATGTCTAAGTGTAAAATGCACATCAGAGCCTGAAGACTTCATATGAAAAAGTAAAATGTCTCATTAATAACTTTTATGTCAATTACATGTTAAAAATGTAATACTATTTTGATATATTGGCTTAAATAAAATAGATCATTAACATTAATTTCATCTTTTTCTTTCAGTTTTTTATGTAGCTACCCAAAAATGGCCCATTGGTAGCTTGCATCGCTGGGCAGAGCTGACAAGTCCAGCAGACTCCTTTTTGACCTTTATAAAAAGCCCCTTAATTACACAGAAAAAAAAGTGTACCAAAGGTCCTGAGTCCTAGTCCTGGCTGTACTGCTAGCCAACTAGCAAGCTACATGACTTTGGTTAAATCACTCTCTTCAGTTCTATAAGCTTTGATTTTCTTCTCGGTAAAGTTAAAGTTTTGTACAATTGATTCCAAGGTCATCTTCCAGTTCTGTTAACTAGTAACTTGAAAATTACTCTACCTTCTCACTTCTGGACCCTGGCTAAATTCCAAACAAATGCTCAAATATTCACTTCTAGAACAAGATGAATAAGTCTGCTCTTGCCCAGGGGTCTGTATCTGTTATATTCTGAATAAGCTCCAGATGAAAGGACTGCTGAACCACTTTAGGGGAATGTGGGACTCACTTTTTTTTTTTTTTTTTTTGAGACAGAGTCTCACTCTGTTGCCCGGGCTAGAGTGCCGTGATGTCAGCCTAGCTCACAGCAACCTCAAACTCATGGGCTCAAGTAATCTTTCTGCCTCAGCCTCCCAAGTAGCTGGGACTACAGGCATGCACCACCATGCCCGGCTAATTTTTTCTATATATTTTTAGTTGTCCAGCTAATTTCTTTCTATTTTTAGCAGAGATGGGGTCTCGCTCTTGCTCAGGCTGGTCTGGAACTCCTGAGCTCAAGCGTTCCTCCTGCCTCAGCCTCCTAGAGAGTGCTAGGATTACAGGCGTGAGCCACCACGCCCAGCCGGGACTCACTTTCAGAGACGCAAACACACCTGAGAAATGCAAGAAATATTGGTTACATGGCATTCTATGATCATTCAATGTTCAAGCTGCTATGTCAGTCAGGACAGATTGGGTTATGCTGCATAATAACCCAAAACCTCCATGATGGCTCAAAAAAAGATCTACATTCTGTCCATTTCTGGTCATCTGGCAGATTCTTCTTGTCACCACTTAGGAACTCAGGCCAATGGGGATGTCACAATCTCAAGCACTGCCAGTGGCTACTCCAGAGGAGACGGAAACACCAGAAGGTGTCACAGAGGTAATTCAATGGTCCGGCTCAGGTTATTTCAGACCAGGTCACTTTCAGTCCCTCTCATTGGCCAGAATGGGGCACATGGCCTTATCCAACTACAAGGGAACCAAGAAGTGATCCTATTATGTGTCCAAAGGGCAGAGAGCTGGAAATGTTTGATACACAGACTTGAAACCACCACCTGTCCCAACATGGATCCGCAGCTTGTCCAGAGTGAGCCAGGACGCTGTGTGGCCTCACCCCCAGACAGGCCGGAGGGGACCCCTTACACCACAGTCAGCTACTTGAGCCGGGTCAGGCCAGGTTCTAAACCAGAGGGAGGTGGGAGCCAGAAAAGAAAGCAAATACCTGGCCACCATCTCTGGATGAAAAAAAGGATTTCCCACTAATAATTATTTGTTTTTGTCTTTTAATTTACTGAGCATTTGCACTTTTTAAGAGATTTGGGAAAGAGAACCAGTGATTTGTGTTTACGCTTCCCGTTTCTACCAAGTTAGTCCCTATTCTGTAAAATCATCCTCCGAAACTCAAAACTGTGGTTTCATGATTTCCTTTCCCAGGTAACAACAGCCCCACTGATCTACATTCAAGCAACCTTCAGCAAATATCACCACCATCAAAAATAACCAACAACCCCTTCCAGGAATCTCATCCCGTACATATTCAGGGGCAGCACGGAGCTGACTCCTTAGATGTCCTCTCTGAGGAAGGCTCCATTCCAACAAAATCACTACACTCTGTACAAACATACACCTGGGGCCTGCCCCTCAATTCGCCCCAGGGCACAGATCTCTCCAGTGGCCCAGAATGGCACAGCGCTGGATATTATAGCCTGGACACTGGGCTGTTTCATTCAGCTAATTTATTCCATACAGACCCTTCTGTACACTCTAAGCATGTACACAAACAAATGCAGCAAGATTACCAACTAAAAATACTGAATGGCTCAACACAGTACATAATATTAGATGGGTACCTCTGTAAAGCAATCCATTTTAGCCAAGAAGCAGCCAATGGTAAGTAACCTTAATGTATTCTGAGCCTGATGCTGTTTGGGGCACCACCTCTTGCTTCCTGGGTTGCACAGTGTTTTGGTTGGAACAGAACCCCAATATGTACCCTGACCCTGAGTCACTGCAGCAATCTCTACGACTGCTATTCCCTGGTGACCAGTCCCCGTGTCCAGACTGTGCTTCCCAGAATCACTTCCTCAGCCCACATGGGGGTGACCCACTTTGCTGGCGAAGTAGCAGCTGCGGAACAATCCCGTGGCTGTTCATATGGCTGATGGAAATGCTGGGTCAAGCGCACTTCTAAAAACAAACATGATGCTTCGCTCCCTCCCCAGAAAAGCTCGGGCTATCACGATGCACAATGTATCAAATGACCTCCACACCTCACATCAATTAAATTGAGACAAAAAAAAAAACAATCTAAGAATAGAACAGGAGGTAACTTTTCCAAACCCTTAACCTATGCTGGATAATTTGCCACATGCTTTAAATGCCTTCACTCATTTAATCCCTCAGCAACCCTATGAGGGAATTACTATTGTTATCTCATTTTACATGTGAAGAGATTGATATTTTAGCAAATCAAATAATTTGTCTAAAGTCATGCAGCTTGGAAGTGTGGGAATCAGGATTCAGAGCCAAGATTCAAACACAGTCCTCAACCCAGGCAGAGCAGCCAGGGCTCTCCAGAGACACAGAGCCAATAGAAAATAAATGTAGATACAGACAGATTTGTTTTAAGAGATTGGATTGTGCTAATATGAGGGTTGGCAAGTCTGAAATTTGTAGGGCAATTTACCAAGCTGGAAACTCAGGCAGAAGTTAATTCTCCAGTCTTGAATTGGAATTTCTTCTTATCCAGGAAAACTTGGGTTTTGCCTTTACGGGCTTCACATGATTAGGTGAGACCCACCCACATTATGAAGGGTAATCTCCTTTAGTTAAAGTCAACTGATTGTAGCTGTCAACTACACCTACCTTCACAACAACACGTAGACCAGTGTTTGATTACATAACTTGGCACTACGTCTAAGTTCACACATGAAACTTACCATCACACCTAGTACTATATGCCTAGCAATGGTACTGGTCTTCAAGCTGGTGAAATTTACTATCTGACAAATGCAAAGGATTAGTCTCCTCACACAAGTTGGATATTTAAATCAGTCTTCTATCACTGGCAAACTGCCTCTAAACTTTCCAAACCCAATTCAGGTGTCACCCCCTTCTTTGCCAGCCCCAGCAATAAGATGGGTTTACAAAAAGGACACAGAAGTTGAATTTAGGAAGGACATTCTTTCTTAAGCCATGGCGGTACATTACCAATACTCCTATTGAGGCATTGCGATTATCTGCCTCCCAAACCAGAAAGGTAGTGCCTCAAGGGAAAGGACTCAAATGATTCTTGTCTTTCCATGATCCAGCAAAATGCTTGATGTAGCAGGTGATCAGTAAATGTATGCTGAGTCACAGAAAGGATGAATCAAATCTTTAAAAGTAGCAGGATTAGGCCGGGCGCAGTGGCTCACGCCTGTAATCCTAGCACTCTGGGAGGCCGAGGCGGGCGGATTGATTGCTCAAGGTCAGGAGTTCGAAACCAGCCTGAGCAAGAGCGAGACCTCGTCTCTACTATAAATAGAAAGAAATTGATTGGCCGACTAAACATATATAGAAAAAATTAGCCAGGCATGGTGGCTCATGCCTGTAGTCCCAGCTACTCGGGAGGCTGAGGCAGTAGAATCACTTGAGCCCAGGAGTTTGAGGTTGCTGTGAGCTAGGCTGACGCCACGGCATTCACTCTAGCCCGGGCAACAGAGTGAGACTCAGTCTCAAAAAAAAAAAAGTAGCAGGATTTCTGACACAAAAGAAATTACAGAATTTCCCAAATCATAGATTTTAACCTTAGGGTCCCTCTCACCAGTCCAAGTGGATTCTTCAATTGGCTTCAGGAGGTCTCCATGAAACCCCAAAACTTACATGCACTACTTTGTGAGCAACTGCATCTGTGAGTTTTTATGCAGAGATTCAGAGCTGTTGAATTTTACAAATCCTCGGACAGTCCCAGCTTGCTCCTATTGTAGTTCAATTAATTTTTAAAAATTGTTTTTAGCATCTCTTTTCATTCTCAAAAGGATTCTGGTTTGTACAACATTGAAACCTATTGTATAAAACTTTATCTACCCGTCTACCTTCACAGCCAGGTAGAGTTGAGACTCCTGCACCAAGAAGAAATGCTTTCCTGGCCGATGACTGCATTCTCTTGTGCAGCCAGCAGCAGCCTCTGCCTTGTACAGAAATCAGTGCAAACTAGGTCAAAGTTTCAGTTGGATAGTAGGGGCCTCACTTAGTCTCTCATCCAAAGCTCCAGCCCCCAGACCCTGACTCCACCCTTGACACTTATGAGTCTTTGGTTATAAGCAAAACCAGATCAGCAAAAACCCAACAACAGTCCTGGGAACAACTGAAAATGCATGTCCTGCTGATAGAGCATCGATAGAAACCACAGTAGCACATTCTTTTAAGGGAGGTAACCTCAGGCTTTTCTGGGTAGAAATATACCTTGATAGACGATG
Source organism: Lepilemur ruficaudatus (assembly GCA_963574885.1). Classification (NCBI taxonomy): domain Eukaryota; kingdom Metazoa; phylum Chordata; class Mammalia; order Primates; family Lepilemuridae; genus Lepilemur; species Lepilemur ruficaudatus. The sequence continues at coordinate 10,283 of CAUYRT010021599.1, read as the reverse complement.
ACGAGAACACGGTTTGCTGACTAACAGAGCAGGGAGTGGTGTGGACCTTTGCATTTGCCTCTCCTGCGAAAGGAGAGCTACTGGCTGTTACGACGGAGTTGGAAATTACTCAGCAATCAACCCCCTGATAAAGACTGATATATTGATAAAATTGCCATGATGAAGTACCATGAACATGTTTTCTGAATCAAAAACTGGGATTCATATGCTTAGAAGCATTCATGGGAGAAAGCTGGGACTGTCTGTCTCAGATCACCAAGAAACTGGGATTTCCAAGGGTGACAGAGAAAAATCAATTATGCATTAAATGCGCTAAGTCCTTTGTACTATGAAAGGTGCTAAAAGGAAAACATAACAAGAAAAATGAAATTCAAATATAGTCCCTACCACTAGAAACTGCAAACTGGCTGGAAAAGATGAGGCCCAGAGACAACAAAACAGATAATAACCATGAGGAGTACCATGAGAACTAGTTCTAGGGATCAAACTACAGCACCATCAATGGATGTTGCAATATGCATGGAAGAGATCATGGAATGGGAGGAATCTTTAAAAATGAGCACATTTCCTACAGGCAGAGAGAAAAGGAAAAGGCACACCAAACAGATTGTGGGATTCCCACTTTGGCATGCTTCAGACACAGCCCTGTGTTATCTAACAGCTAAGGGGGCTGCAGTTTCACCCAAGCCCTGGGATGGGGAAATGAAGAGGGGAGACATTTCCTCACTGTCAGTACAAGTTGAAACAGCCCAGGGGCCCTCTGCCTGAGGAGGGGAAATTGGGCTCATCGTCTGTCTATGTTTCCCAAAGCTCTGAGTAGTTCATCCATCAAGATCCTAAACTCCTCCAACAGGTCTTGGAGCATGTGATTCATGTCATTGCTGATTCATCCAGGGATGATGTCTATCGTTTCCATTTCTCCCGTGGTATTTAGTCCCATAACTACACACTTGGAAAGATTTCTTCTTTAGAGCCTTCAGGAGAGTGACACGTTCTGCCAATGAAGGTTCAAGGGCAGAATAAAGTCTTTGTTGATAGCTGTGATCTCTCTTTTCAGGTAGGAGGCTACTTCAAGGCTTATTGTTGGGTGGTATAAGGTTTTTCTGTGTGCTAAAGATTTTACATCTTTTAGAATATAATGGGTCAATGCCAGAAAATGTCATATGTCAGTAGTTCATATTGACACTAAAAGAATCTGGTCCATTTTACTGGTTCCTTGGTCCTGTTTTTAGGTCACAGCTGTTGATCCTGCTGATTTATTGGCAGATATTGAAACCTCCTTATCTGGTGGTTTTCCAAAGTAGTTACTGCTGTCATACCCTAAAGAGTGACACTTGTGGTCAAAAATATTCTTTATAAGGAAAACATTAAGATCTGTTTTGTGATATTAAAACAAAAGGAAAGTCAACTGCAAGGATGAAACAACAAGGCAACAAATTTCCGTGGGAAGGCCGAGTAGTAACTGTTGAAGAGTGTTGGACAGTCGATGAGATTCTGGAAGATCACATCAAAACAGAGTTTGGGTTTTTACCAAAGATGACATTCTGCAAATCTTAGATCAGTGAATTTGACATCATTCACTGGCAAAATTTTAGAAGAATAAACATAAGGGGAAAAAAAAACTTGTGAACAGAGGAAAAAGAAGATAAGGTTGCAAGTCAGTAAGGGTTCACTAAGAATGTCCAAGAGAAGATGAAGTTCATTTCCTTTTTATGTAAGATTACCAGCCTGAAGAATGTTTTCAACATCAATATCTTGACTTTTCAAAAAGTTTTTGATAAAATCTTTTACCTTTGTGGTGTTGGTGGATAAACGTAAGCTGGATGATAATATAGTTCTAGGTGAGTCAAACTTACACAACTTGCCTAAGAAGACTTAATTTCTGTGGGAAGATCCCCCTTGGGTGTACACAAGGCCCCCTCAGCCTTCACCTGGGGGTTCCTGACCAGGCTTAGTTTCTTCTTGGCTTAACGTTATTGTACAAAAGAAGGTTCACCATTCTTATTCATGAGGAGGTTTCTAGGTGCAACTCTTGTCCAGGTTATCTCTGCCGCCCCATTCAGAGAGTCTCTCGTCTCCTAAGATAAACCTGACAAAAAGATGCCTCCATTACCCTACATCTTAGGACTGAAGGTGTCGATCACCTTGACCTTGCAATGTGACAGAAGCACACTACATTGACAATGTGAAACGATGACTAATGTGAGTATGCTCAGTTTAACAATACATTACTTAAACATATTTATCAGAAATGCCAGTAGCTGCTTCTTCATATAGCCGTCATTCTTGAGCAGCCTGGCACACACCAGATATTCAGTGAACAGTTGTAGAATGAACAGACAAATGGCATGTTGCTTGTGCTGCCATAGTTCTTTGCCCAAGTTGGTATTTCCAAATATCTGAATTAAGTAGACTCTCGCCCTAAAACAGATCCAAGGAGAACTTTTGTGTAAAGATTTTTGAGGGGCTGACTCCAATTACATTTAGCTTTAGTAGGGACTGTACACTGAAACCCTAAGAGATGCTTTGAAAATCTGTAACAATGCACATTATGAATTCAACAGCTTCTCAGGCATCTTGCTGATGTAATGTTAAAAGGCAACATTTCTATTAATTTATGACGTGCTATTAATATATTACCAATTCAGTAAGGAAATGTACAAGGGCAGTCAGGATCTGAACAAAGAATAAATATGAAAGTAGTCACTCTGCAATTGGCAATGCTGTCAGTAAATTGGCGAGTACAAAGTAGATTGAGGGTGACGGCCCAGCGTGGGATGTCGAAGATCAAGTGACCCAGCATGATGTAGATGCCAAGATTGCAAAAATGACATAAGATCGTGACAGAAAATGATTGGTACTTATTTGCATATAATTTCTTATATGTTTTATAAGTTAATTGAGGTCAAAATGAACATCAATTCCCTCGGTATTTTCATCTTATGCATCCCCAGTTTCCTCCAGCCTCTGCTGAAGGAGGTCAAGCTAACCCATTCAGGAAGAAAAAAAAAAAATACCTCCTTTGCCCAACCTAAGCCACTGACTCTCTAAGTTTGATCCCTCGGTGCTGCCAAGTGTCTCAGTCCTACATCTCTGACTTCATCTTCATCTTCTCATTGCCATCTTAACATTAAAGAGCCAGGCAGAGTGTTAACACTCAAGCAAATGGTCTCTATCACTCCTCATGACAATACTCACTGTGCAGATGATGAATCCAAAATACAGAGAGCTTTAGTAACTAGGGCAAGTCACCTGGCAGGTAACAGGAACTCCAATACAAACAGCTTACTCCAAAGCCAGTGCTTTTAATTAAACCCCACGCTCTATTGAACCATTCCTCCATAAATCAGAAAACCTATAGCCCACCAGAACTGAGTGGCTATCAGAGATCCAGAGGCCCAGCCCCCTCTGAGCATCCCAGCTGACCAAGAAGACTCCAGGAGATGATGGAGACACAAAAGGCCAACTCATTCACATTCACCCTTTCCACTGCCACCAACCCCAAGAGGCTACTTGGGGCTTGGAAGCTTGAGTCATGGGCTACTCCAATTTCCATGAATCTATAACTTCCAACATGAGAAGTAGTGCTTTAGGCATGCCCAGCCTTGGCCGACTTTTTCTTCTACAACTTATGAGCCCATAAGTGCAGACACCTAGAAAAAGTAAGCCTAATTCTGACATTGAAATGGAAGGCGACGTTGAAGAAGTCCTTACTCTCCTCACTCCTTGAACATGAAGCAGAAACAATATTCGCCGGTTTCCATGCTGGAGAACTTTTGACTGGAATATACTTTTCCTATCAGAAAAAAAAAAGACAAGGTGAAGAACAACGTGCATTATAGATTGCTATTATGAAGACGGGAATAAAAATTTATAATATATACAGTCAGGTGCCACGTAACGGCATTTCAGTCAACAACAAACCGCATAGGTGACAGTGGTCCCTTAAGATTATCAGGAAGCTGAAAAATTCCTATTGCCTAGTGATGTTATTGTCATCATAATGTCTTCGCACAACGTATTACTCACATAATGCTGGTGTAAACCAACCTCCTGTGCTGCAAGTCACATAAAAGTAGAGCACACACAATTCCGCACAGTCCATAATACTTGCTAATGATAATAATAATGTCTATGTTTCTGGTTTATGTATTTCCTATACTATATTTTTTATCATTATTTTAGAGTACACTCCTTCTACTCATGTATATTTAACTGTAAAACATTTATGTAAGTGTTAACTATAAAACAACCTCAGGCAGGTCTTTCAGGAATCATTCCCAAAGAAGGCATTGTTATCACAGGAGACGACAGCTCCATGCGTGTCATTGCCCCTGAAGACTTTCCAGTGGGACAAGACATGGAGGAAGAAGACAGTGATGCTGATAATCCTGACCCTGTGTAGGCCTAGGCTGACGCATGTGTTTGTGTCTTAAGGTTTTAACAAAAATGTTTAAAATGTAAAAAAATTAAAATAAAATATTTTAAAAATAGAAAAAAGGTTTTAGAGTGAGGATATAAAGACAGAAAATTTTTCTGTACAGCTGTACAATGTGTTTGCATTTTAAGCTAAGTATTATTACAAAAGAATCAAAAAGTTAAAAAAATTTAAAGTTTATACAGTAAAAAGTTACAGTAAGCTAAGGTTAATTCATTATTGAAGAAAAAGAATTTATCAATGAATTCAGTGTAGCCTAAGCGTACAGTGTTCATAAAGCCTACAGTATGGTACAGTGATGTCCTAGGCCTTTCCATCCACTGACCGCTCACTCACTGACTCACCCAGAGCAACTTTCGGTCCTGCAAGCTCCATTCAAGGTAAGTACCCTACACAGGTATACCACTTTCTGTCTTTTATACCAGCAGTCCCCTACCTTTTCGCACCAGGGACCATTTTCATAGAAGACAATTTTTCCATGCACCAAGGTGAGGGTGGGAGGGCTGGTTTTGGGACGATTCAAACTCATTACATTTATTGTGCCCTGTATTTCTATTATTATTACATTGTAATATATAATGAAATAATTATACAACCCACCATAGGTTGGGGATCCCTGTTTTATACCCTATTTTAACTGTACCTTTTCAATATTTAGATACACACGTACTTACCATTGTGTTACAGTTGCCTAGAGTATTCAGTACAGTAACATGCTGTACAGGTTTGCACCCTAGGAGTAATAGGCTATATCATGTAGGCTAGATGTGTAGTGGGTTATACCATCTAGGCTTGTATAAGTACGTTCTATGATGTTTGCACAATGATGAAATAGCCTAATGATGCATTTTTCAGAACATATTCCCATCATTAAGCAATGAATGACTGCATATGCATAATTAACTAATAATGTGAATGACCATGGTAGAGACACAAGATAGGATAAGATAGAAAATGAGCAGATGAGGAATGGACTAAGAAAGGCTTCTCATTGTATAATGTTTTGTGTATTTTTATACATGCGACTGTATTATCTATTCAAAAATCAAACACATAGATTTTTAAATTAAAACAAAATAATACCATCAGAAGTATTAACATTGATTGCCTCAAAAGATGTGAAGAGAAACCAAAAGATGTGAAGATGGTATATTAGTTCCCTAGGGCTGCAGTAACCAAGTACCACAAACTGGGTGGCTTGAAATGCAGAAATTTATTCTCTTACAATTCTGGAAGCTAGAAGTCCAAAACCAAAGTGTCAGCAGGGCCACACTCTCTAAAACTGCTTGCCTCTTCCTAACCTCTGGTGGTGGCTGTGAATCCTGGACATTCCTTGGCTTGCAGCTGCATCACTCCCACCTCTGCCTCTGTCTTTATGTGACACTCTCTGTGTCTGTGTCCAAATTTCCCTCCAGTTACATTGTGATATGGGCCCACCCTACTCCAATACGTCCTCAACTAAACACATCTGCAACAACTGTATTTCCAAATCAGATTGCACTCTGGGGCACTAAGGGTTAGGACTTCAATATCTTTTGAGGGACACCAGCCAACCCATAACAAATAGGGTGGGGAGAAATTTTCATTGTGTTGCCTTTCATACCATTTTATTTTCATGCCATGTGCAAAAAAGAAATGCATAACTTTTATAATTGAAAACGACTCCCATCACAAATTAGCACAGGGTTAGTAAGGGATGCTCTTGTTCAGCTATATTCTAAAACTTTAACGTACGGGAATTCTGCCTGTGCTTGGGTATGCTTACTTTGGGGTTAATTTTGTTTTCTGTTTATTTGTTTGATTTTTCCCAGCATGCTAAAAGAAAAGTAAAAAAATATACATGAAAGAAGTAAATGCACGTTTACATAACCCCTCAGACACCCTAATATGTTTACTACCTTGGGATAGTCATAATGTCCCCACCAGCCCAGAGTGGATTTAACACAACTGGCCCAAAGCATCCTTCATCTTGGATTTACAGTCCTCCCTTGTAAATACAGAAAGGGGCAAATATATATCACCCAGGCTTCCCCTCCTCAGCATTTATTAATTACCTAATAAAACCTAATGACTCCATCATTAATTCAGATGATACCCACTCACCTAGAAAGCCATGGGAAATTTCAGTGGCAAAAAGGCCATCATCCACCTAGCCACTGATATTTCAACTGCAATATCCTGGTGGAGTTGGTTTGTCAAAATGAAAAAGCAGTTAAATAGTTCTCTGGCCACAATTCAGAGTTGTAGGAAGTTTCAGGGAAGTGGGAAGGCTAAACTATGAGTACTCCCTGCTCACAGAAAATCCAACATAGAAACTTAGAACAAAGTCTTCAGAGACAAAATAATTCAGTACTTGGGTTTCTTTAGAAAGATTTATTGAGGCTAGGGGCAGTGGCTCATGCCTGTAATCCTAGCACTCTGGGAGGTCAAGGCAGGAGGATGGCTTGAGCTCAGGAGTTCAAGACCAGCCTGAGCAAGAGCGAGACCCCTGTCTTTACTAAAAATAGAAAGAGATTAGCCAGACAACTACAAATATATAGAAAAAATTAGCTCAGCAAGGTGGCACATGCCTGTAGTTCCAGCTACTCAGGAGGCTGAGGCAAGAGGATCGCTTGAGCCCAGGAGTTTGAGGTTGCTTTGAGCTAAGGTGATGCCATGTACAGCACTCTAACCTGGGCAACAGAGTGAGACTCTGTCTCAAAAATAAAAGAAGATTTATTGAATTGAAAAATCAGAGCCAATTTCACATACAAAGAAACTGGATTTAGTCATTGATTTCTAAGAACCTATTTCCTCTCTAAATGTACCCATTTCCAAGTCTCCTTTGATTATTGCCTCTTATTTAACATTTTTCACTTCAAGAGATCTAAACCTTCACAAAATGTATGTGATTAACCTAATATTTTTTTAGTCACTATTATATACAAGGTCCTCTGTCTGTCACTGTGGAGAATAATATCTAAATAAAATATAGGTCCTGCTCTCAATAACCTTGCCATCTGTTAAAGGAAATGGACATAAACAACTAACCCAACACAAAATAGAGTGAGGGTGTTTCTCACGCTTTGTTAAATGGGGCCTCATTGTACCTGAAGCATGCACAGCATTACATTTATTAACTTTATTATAAAGATAAAAGATGTTCAATAAATAATGATAATTCTAGGTTCACAACAGGGGCCATCAAACACAATTAAAACAGGATTAAATAAAGTTTCAAGAAATATGCCATTAAAAAGTCAGGAGAAGAGACAATTGCATCTGACTGGGGGAGACGAGAGGTGCTTTATGAGATGAATTTGTAAGGTGTGATTTAAAGGATAAGAAAATTTTTTCATTTTCTGAGTGAGAAGAGTGGTACTCGAGACTGAGCCAAGGCCAGAAGGAATCCTGTAAGTTCCTGATATATTCAAGGCAGGGCAAGAAGATTGGAGCGGCCACAGCATGGGGTGTTTGGAGGCATTTAATGGGGCAAAATTCCAGAAGGGCAGTTTGGGTGAGATCAGGGAAGACTTTACTTGCCATGCTAAGAGGTTTGGAGGTTGACCGTTACAAATGGGGAGCTGTTGCAGTTTTGGGGGGAGGCAATGGACGTAATTGGACCTCTGTTTAGGAATACAACTGTAGCCTACAGTGAAATACTCAGCACTAACCTAGTATGGCAGAGGGACCTGAGTGGAGAAAAATTGGATGTGAGGGGCTCAGAGGGGAAGTCTTGAGGGTAGCTCATTCCCAGCCTGGTTATAAAACCACCTTCCAGTTCAGAGCACCCTGCAGTTTTACAGTAGCCTTTATTTCACGGAGTCCACCCAACATCCCTATGAGACACAGATATATTATCACGCCCATTTTACAGATGAGGACATGGAAGTGCATCCATAGAAAGTGCCTTGCCCACAGCCAATACCGCCAATTCCTCAGCCTCCAAATCCACTCCTCTCTCCCCTAAACCACAGCCAACGCTAAGTGTGTCCATCTTCATTTTAGAGTAGGGGTTATTTACTCGAAGATGTCTAACGTTGCAGACAAAAAGGCAGAAATATTTGGGAATTTAAGAACTAATTTCCTTTAAACAAAATTGCCTCTTCACACACACACACACACACACACACACACACACACACACAACTTTAATGCCAAGATTTAGAGTGAAGCAAATGTTAGCAGTCAACTTTTAAACTTTTGAAAATGGTGTCATTAAAGGACTAACAGCCACAATAACAAGACTACAATAAAACAGTCAATACCAATATGGTGTGAATGAGAAGAATTGTTTGTTACATTCACTTAGGAATGTGGGTCAACCTTCTCATGCTTCCCATACAGGCCTGTCTGAAGCATTAACAAATGGCTTTTGTGTCTGTCTATGTGACTGTGGTATGTAACTGGACAAGCAGCTACTTCACACAAGAAGGGTTTATATGCAAAGGTTTATATCTACCCATAGCCCCGGCTGGAGCCTTCTGACCCAGATGGATTGAAATGCTATTCGGGAGACACTGTGGGCTGGTTTCACTCCCCTCCCTTCCTTGGCCTTGTTTTGGGAAGTCACTAACTCCAGCTGACACAGCTTTGTCCTTTGTGGGGGATGAGTCCCAAGCCTGATTATCTGCTAGCACACCCCAACGTGTTCATTGACTCCTTAGGACTAGCCAGGACGTCTTTGTGGGTGATAGGGCTTTTTATTTTTTAAACTTTGGTGGAAGGGGCAACAGGAGCTTCGGTGATTCTTTGTAAATGAGGCCACTTCAGGTAAAGCTATTTTTGTGACCATTTCAGTCCCTCTCTCCCCCTCAGGCCACCTTTCTTCTCCAGCCCCCTTCACTGAGTTGCTCAGTAATTATCATTTCTGCTTTCTTGATTGTTAGAGTTGAACTATTAGTACATTTTCCAACTTGTCTTATGCTCTACTACTTAAATGTCTTTATATACTGAAAAAGTCCTTCCAAAGCTGTCTCCAAAATCTCAGACCTTAGTTTTAGCAATTTCTTAGCTTAAGCTTTGGGCAAGGCACAGAAGTGGTAATTACAGTTAGCATAACAGATAAAAACTGCAAACCAAAAGAATAAATTACATACAACCTTGTAAAGGCATTTTATTACTTTCTCCGTGTATTAAAATTTGATATCTTAACCTCTGCAAGAATGAAAGAAAACATGTTTGTAAATTCAACAATCATCTATTTGTAATTAATAATATGGAAATTCATCTGTCCAAACGCTCACTCTTCTAGAGGTGTCAATGATTTTATCTAGCAACTTTGTTTTGCAGCCAGGAAATTGAGGCCAGTAGTTGGTTTTCCACGCTTCTTCAGAGTTAACTAATTTCTAAGGGAGCTGGAGGAATATTTGAGAATTCACTTATCTATTTTATCAAGCATGGGGTGGAGGGACTCTCTACACCAAGCCATAAGTCAGAGGATTTTTTTAATCAATAAAATAATGACAGATTTTTAAACAAATCAGCCAAACCAGTTGCTGCTTTTCAACCAACCGGACAAGTCAGCCATGATAGCTAAACTAATAGTCTTAAACAGACTCAGCTTCCACTAGTGAGTCAAGTTCTTCTATCTAGCTCAGTGGTTAACCACCTTTTTTCATTATCACTCTCTCTAAGGAGAAAAAAATAAAATCAGTATAAAGTCTAACAAAAGGGCCGGGCGCGGTGGCTCACGCCTGTAATCCTAGCACTCTGGGAGCCCGAGGTGGGCGGATTGCTCAAGGTCAGGAGTTTGAAACCAGCCTGAGCAAGAGCGAGACCTCATCTCTACTATAAATAGAAAGAAATTAATTGGCCAATTAAAAATTATAGAAAAAAATTAGCCGGGCATGGTAGCGCATGCATG